>MJUU01058121.1:106501-117967 GCA_002080025.1 Modiolus philippinarum
TCAACGAGGTCCAGAACTATCCCAAAATTTTCTCCAGCAAATTTTAGTCTATCAGAGATAACTGGTATCTGCGAAAACCCTATCATGGTTTCGTAACAGAAAAGCCCTGATCTATTTCTCCACTCATATGAAGCTGAATTCAGCAAAGGGCTTCTTCAAAATAAAGATTTAAAACTGGCCCAGTTCTATAATTTCAGCCTCCGTTATACAGATGATTTTTTATCACTAAATAATCCTCGCTTAGGGAATTTTCGTCATCTTATCTATCCAAAAGAGCTCAAAATTGAGGATACTACAGATACGTCTACATCAGCCTGTTTCCTTAACCTTCATCTCGAAACAGAGGTACACTACAAACTAGGCTATATGACAAACGCCATGACTTCACTTTTCCAATAGTCAGCTTCCCTTTCCTTTGTAGCAACATTGCAAAAGCACCGGCATACGGAGTTTACATCTCCCAACTCATTCGCTACTCAAGGGCCTGTGGTCGATACAGTGACTACCTTGATAGAGTGCGGTTACTTACAAATAGGCTACTTAAGCAAGGGTATGTTACCCATAACTTGAGGTCATCACTACAGAAGTTTAACGGTCGACATCACGATCTTGTGGACCGCTATTGGATATCTGTTTCCCAGGTGATAACAGATCTTTCTATTTGCCATTAAAGTTGCCATTAAACTTACTTTGCTAAAAACTAAAGCTGCAATTGTTTCTTATGTATGTTTTGCAACTCAACATGGGATTAGGAAGTATTAAAAGCTATTCAATAACAGCACAATTTGATTAAGCGAAAGAGCAGCCGACTAGATTCTATGAAACACTATTCCCCTCTATATAATTTTATTTTTTAACACTTTCAAGATACCACTTACAAAAATCATAATTCCTGGACTTGTGATAAAATGATTAAGGCACTGAATCTTTTGCTAGACGATATGTTTGTTCGTTTTGACATCATCGTTTATCAAAAGGTCATTGGAATTCCCATGGGTACAAATTGTGCACCTCTCATTGAAGATAAGGCATATCAACGATATCCTTACTATTGACGATCCCAAGTTGTTATTTTGGTGTTCATTTCCAAATTTTATCAAAAGCTTCAAGTTAACTAATGGCTGATGTAATAAACATTATCAAATGAAACTGAACATCTCTAAATTTAGAACAGAAAAAAAAATAAATAGCATTCAATAAAAATAAATAAAATCAACATATCAGGACCAGCCTAACATGTATTTCTTACAAGATTAAAGCGTCGTCTAAAGCATCGTTTTGCTGGAGGACGCTCTGAATAAGCTTCAGAAATTCTCAAGTTCTTCTGCGTTTTATTATATTATTTAAGAAAACTACCAGTTACTTATGAAAACTTATTGAAGTCCAGGATTTGCTGGTAAAAACCTTAGTTTTCTGAGCAAATCCCGGTTTCTCTCGATATAACTTCAAATTTGCTAGGATAACTTTGGATTTAGCCACAACAACCCATTCTTGCATATATTTCTAAATAAAAATTCTCAATTGCTAAAGGAAACTTAGAGTTTATCGCAGGTGTTAGTATTTTCCTAGTTTCAATAACTATCGCATACCAAACATTTTAAGTGGGTTCATAATCTTATTTGAGATAAATTGAGTACATTCACGAAAGCGGTGAGGAGGTCTTTTTTCGGTTATAAACAAAAAACTCGAATGTACTCGGGATTTGAGTTCGAAAATGTAGAATTTTATTGTAGCAGGCTTAAAAGCATTTGTACTTTTTAAACAGAAACATTGCAATTTTGATATGTCTTTTAACAGGTTTAGAAACAGAAAGAAGACGTCTGAGTTTCAAACAGGTTTCAAACCAGCCATATCTACACGTAAATGTGCACGCTTTAAACTCGCATATTATTTTAACATCACAATATCAACCAACATTTTATCCATATACAATTTGTATGTATACATAAATCCTAGTGGTATGTCTACTAAAAGGCGTGGAAAAATTCAATTCCAAACGCCTGTTGTTTATCTAATTGTATCAATTTTAATGTTCGGTATGTTTCCTGGTTTCCGAATAACTAAACGTGGAAACACGTTGTCCTTTGATCTGCACATGTAAATTGATATGATGTGTATTCAAGTTTAACAAAATACTTGATACATTAAGCAATATTTACGCATTTATGTATTATTTATTTATTATTTTTATTTTTGTAAAAGTAGCCTCAGTTCGCATCGTTTCAAAATCGTACTAACTCCGTGGCAAGCTTCAGTTTATAACAAATAATATTCCACATTTATTTAAAAAGGACTATTGTTAACGTTGAAGTTATTCTAACTTGTGTTAAAAATATCACAATTCTTGACTAAATGGCATACTCGAATGACATTTTAGGTGAATACAGAAGTGGCACAGTGATAAAAGACGGAATAATCCATATAAATGGCGAAGACCTGAATTACAAAGTAAGTCTGAAAGTTAACTACATCCAACAATATTACGTTTGTGTTCACAGTAATGCGTAAATTAAGGACTTTTTTTTTTCGTTCAATTACAAGTTAATCTTTCATGACTGGCAAACAAAACAACAAACTTGTGCAGGTACAGATCAGCACTAATTCGCAATCGATATTTCGAAACACGTAAGCAATATTATGGTTTCTCAATACGGGAACTCTCGTGTAATTGAAGGCGGAAACGATCTCCTAAAATACCAGTGAGAATTAAGTATAATCGGAATCCAGTCCTGTTGAATATAAATATATACCACCTAAAAACAAACTATTTATTAAATTGAAGTGTACTTATAATTTGTCCTGCATGACAATTATTTAATTAAATTTTAATTGACGAAAAACAATTAATCTGAAGCGCTACAAATGGATTAAATATAAATCACCCTTGGCTCAACAGTGTTCATTAATTAGCGATTCAATCCCAAAGTATTGATGTATTGATTTTTTTTGTATAATACACAAAAATGTTGTCGGAGTGAACACGACTCAAAATTCCCGCATCAGGGAATTTCTTTCCTCTTAAACTTATAAAAAACTAGTACATACCAATAGGTTTTGGTCACATTAATGGAACGGGTATCATGTGATGCTATCAGTCGTCTGTCTGTCCATCCACTAAAGGCATAATACCAATAAATGCATCTTTAAAAAATTAAAACTACACATGTTCATGTCGACTTTCAGCAATTTTCAACAATTCTTACAGTCCCATTTTATGTCTAGTGGTCATCAAAGATACCCTGTTTCATCATATTATTTGGTCCGTTCAGAACTTGATTGTGGTGTATAAAATTGGCTCTATTTAAATTTGTATTTGATTTAAAATTATTTCAAATGCAAAATTCTGTAGTTTACACATGTGTGAAAGTAAGCATGAATAATGATAGTAAATTTAACTAGCTTGAACTGAAATACATGGGTGTTCTGAATAATATAGGCTGAATTTTTTACTCTATTTTGATCACAATTTAACACTTCTGGTAAAAAAATTCTGTCGTTTTATTTTCGCCAAAGAATGAGAATAGAAAGAAAACTAGTATATGTAAGATATATTAAAATTTTAGAAAATTCTACCGTCCCATTTTTTCTTAATTTAGAATAAAGAGGGTAAAAATCAATAAAATTGCTGAATGAAAAAAATTCTGTCGTTTTATTTTCACCAAAGAATGGAAAAGAAAGAAAACTAGTATATGTAAGATATATTAAAATTTTAGAAAATTCTACCGTCCCATTTTTTCTTAATTTAGAATAAAGAGGGTAAAAATCAATAAAATTGCTGAATCTGTGCTATAAATTACCTCCCTTGGAAGAATTTTTTTTTGTGCAATTTTAAAATTTTGATTATACCTATTGTAATGATTCTATTGGTTTGTGCAAGTAGTAAAAAAGTGAAAAACAGAGTTATCTCCTCCTACCCCAGGTCCCTTTAAGAAATTAATAGAATGAAACACCATTGAAAGAATTAGAACAAATAACGGGATATGAAGTATATATTCATGGGAAAAAATCCCTACAACAATTACATGGTGAGATTCAGCAAATGGAATAACATTTTTATTATTGTTTTCATCTTGAAGTAGAGGCTGTCTATGAGTGATGTTACAGAAAAGCCTAAACGCTAGTATATAAGCTGAGTTTCGTGTAGTCACGATCAACGGAGTTCTCCTAGAATTAGTTTAGACTGGCTGTAGTGGGTTGATCTTGTTGGAGTATTGGTCAGCCCGGTTCCACCGGACTAAGCTACTTCTAACGAATTTAAACAATTGGTCCCAAAAAGTGCATTGTCTCAAACTATAAAATTGTTGGTTTTTGCCACTTCATCATAACAAAGTTTTCATATTTTGATGTTTTCGTGGGAATTTGACACTTAGACGTAAAAATATACTAAAGTAGCCACAACGAACTTTGCCGCGACTTTTCTGCAAATATCTTTTCAAGTAAATGTTAAAGGATGACATGCCATACACCTGGGACTAATATAACTGTTATATTAGTCCCAGCATACACCGATGGAAAGCTAAATTTTTGCTGCTTCCTGCCATGCATTACCATAATTTTACAATAAATGGTTAAAAAGTTTTCCGTTACCCTTCTGTGCTATTTTAACAGAAAATGTGAGTCGAAAACAGAGGGAGTATACCTGGTTAACTGAACACCTGTATTTATTGTTATAATGCCCTGGGGTCTATAGATTTACCAAAACACATGGGTTGGGAGTTAATCTCGATTGAAAAGCAAAAAATTGATTATGTAATCACTTATGAAAGTGTCAACAAAAACTTTTTACCTATAAACAAATTTATTTTAAGGGGATACGATACAGTAAAGATCCTGAACTGGTTTTTTCGTGAAATTTTGAAATAAAGTCAATTTGAACATGCTCTTTCCAAATCTGCAAAGAAAAATATACCTTCATGATTTCGTTCTCGAGATAATTGCGATACAAAATCGCCCATTTTCCAAAATATTTCGTAAAAATTGGATTTTTACAGTAATTTTTAAAATGTCATAACTTTAAAACTAATTAAGCTAATTGCTTCCGGTTTTTAGCTACAGTTTTGTGAGATATTCCTGAAGAAGGTAAGTAAAAATTTTAAAACAAACTTTCATTATTCGTGGTTCAAAATTGACATTTATGTAAATATTTATAGAATAAACGTCCATTTCTCGTAGGTAAAATTTCACATAGAAAAAAATTGTGAACTGATTTTTTCTTCAAAATTCGCAAAGATCTCCGTAAAACATCACTCTTTTGAAATCCGCTTTGAAAAATGGGGGTCCATGTGCTTATTTTATAGCTATAGAGAGAAAACTGTCATTTTTTATCGCTACAAATGAGCATTGCCGATTTTGGCGCGAAATGACGTTACATTATATTTCGCCCGGAAACTTGAACGTCGTCAATCTGTGTTTTCCTGCATGTAAGGGTTGCGAAAAATCGAACAAAGTTGAATATATAAGTCACTGGAAAAGTCACGAGATTTTAATGACTCTTGAAATTTCTTAGTATTTTCATGGACTTATATTCCAGTAGTGATGTTAAATAATGATTACAGCAAACTTAATAAATTTCTGCTGTGCGGTTGTTTACTTGTAACAAGTGTTTATCTTTTTTTAACGAAATCAAATTGGGAAAAATGGCCATTGCAAACGATGCCGATAGGAAGTCTTTGCTATCAGGTTTCAATTTGAAAATATGTCGGATCTGGAACTACCACGTCCCGAATTTCACAACCACATAGATTTATTGTATATGCTTCTGTCCGCAATTCGCGTAGTCTGGTATTTATGACGTCGTGCTCCAATTTGTGACGTCGCGAAAACAACATGCCACATTCGGCGACGTTATTATCTGCCCTTGGTACTGTATCGTATCCCCTTAATAAAAGTAAAGGGTAACTGGATATTGATTCTGCAAATTTTATTCTCAGATTTACCTAAACATTTTTATGTAAATTAGTAAACAAATCAAAATTCTGTTTGTTCTTTGGTCATCCCATAAATAACAAACAAGCTCCCTATATGCAAAAAGTAATCCATCGGCAATCCATTTGGTGTCTTTTCATTGGTTTGTTGGTTTGCGTAAATCATTCATCAATCACTCCCACACCGAATTTCTTTAAAATTTGAGTGAAATTAACATTTAGGTTTATGGAAAATATTTTTATTTGAACTTTGATTATTTCGATAAATATACCAAGAGTAGCGGCAAAAAAATAGAAAATGATACATATATGTTTTATTATGGTCTTATTTAAAACAAAATAGCTACAGCGATTTAAGCTGCGGCAAATTTCGTTGTGTGTACTGTACTTTGTTCCACACTGGCGATGGTCTTAATACAGACTTATAGACATTAATTTTGAAACGGCTTATCAAAGGACCGTTAATTGTGCTCAAGTTGAATTGAATTTTTTAATGGCACGGGGTTTAAGATGAGATTTTTAAAATAATTTTCCCAGCATCTAATTCTATACACTATGTTTTGGACGCGAACTCCAAGGACTGGTCTGAACAAGTTTGAACGTAACCGGCTAAGTAGTTTCAAAGGGGAGATCTCTTAATGTTTTTCCATTGTGTATCAATGCCAAACCATGTTCCCCGCTTGAGCCCATCACGGATGATGAGTAAACCAATCACCGATCGAAAACCATTTCTTAGAGCCCTGTAAAGACTATTGATGGTTAAATGTTTTCACCTTGGGTATTATGTTCAATGATGTTCCGTGTTTGCATTCCCTTCGCAAAGTTGGATCTGCAGGGTGCCATTTGCAAAGGGCACAGTCTTTTATTTTATATTGTGACCAAGTTTCAATTGATTTTAGTCAGCGTTTTAGTTTTAGATATTTGTTATTGCCTTTTGTCGTGGACATGTGCCACTTTATTGGACATGTGCCACTTTAACTACTATTATTATTCATTTGTAACGAGAATAAAACCAGTAATATATTTCAATGCTCTGTTTGGGATGGGGGTAAGTTTTAAGGTTTTATAGAACAAACGGACTTTGATTGGCATTTGTCTTGGCTTTGTATTAAATATTATTTTGAAAACAAATTTCGTTCTTTACAATGGATAAAGCAACAAATACCTAGGCAAACGAATATACCGAATATTCTAAAGTTATTTTAAATCCATCAAACACGACAATTCATATTGAACACAAATTCATCCGTTTTCGGTTAATGGACTTCTAAATGTTTTGGTTAGATCTGCACTAATGTGATACGAGTTGTCGAAATCCGCATATGCAGAAAATAAATTAACAGTAACTTCGGTATTTTGTTATATATACAAAAAAAATGAACAAGAACGCCAAAAATGACAAATCGGGAAAAAATGACACAATAGATAATCGAATCCACTTTTGTTCAACAACATTTGCATATAATACAAGAAGAGTTGAATGGAAACGAGACACGTTTTAAGATATAACACTTGATTAAAATCCCTAAGCAAATGTTATGTCCCACAGGAATTCAGGGAAAGTAGTCATCAAAATCAAAGAAAATTAAAAAGACAATTGTTCAGAGAACAATTGCAAGGTCTTTCCCAGTCAATGTTGTGTTTAGTGTTATGTTATGTCATGTCACATGTTAAAATCATCTTGATGAGATGCACATTGTCTCCAATATATTAGTAGCCATTTCTAATCGTTTTAAAGATTTTACGATAAAAAAACGTAAAAATTGGCTATGACCTTGACCGATGACCATGATGACCTTTGACCTTGGGATCAAATTGAAGGTCTCTTCTTGCTGATTAATTTGATATGTTACATGACCATACTATCTGTAAAGGTTTAAACGTTATACGCAAAAAACCTATTTCTGAAACACGTCAAGGGCAATAACCGATGACCTTCAACCTGGTACTCAAATTGAAGGTCTTTTCATGCTGATCACTTTAAACATATATGTTCACTATATTATCTGTAAGCGTTTAAAAGTTATTCGCAAAAAACGATTTACCGAAACCCGTCAAGGGCTATAACTCAAAAACGGTTCATCGCAGAGGTTTTGTTCTTTTGAATCAAATGTAGATCTCAATGAAAGGGGTATTTTTGCAATATAATGTTATCACAATTTTTTTTTTCGTTTCCGAGATATCGCGATAACACAATTTCAAATGTCGGCCATTTTGAAAATGGCGGACGAAAAATTTTTTGACCCCCATTTTGTAATCAGGGCCATGAAAGCTACCTGGAAATCAATTTCATCGAAATCCGACAACTTGCAGAAATTTACATATTTAGGGGTCAAAAACGCGTAACCGGGGTCGCGACCCCAAAAAATTTTTTTGCATGATAATTCATCCTGAGGATGATTGCAACTTTATCCTTACCTTAGATTTTTGATATCGGTTACGGTTTATGAGGAGATCTGATAACAAGATAAACCGTATTCGGGGAGATAACTCTGTTACTAAAAATAGAATCGGTTCACAGGGTGACCTGAGTCGAGCCCGGCCAATGCTTGTTAAGTGTACCAAGTTTGGTTATGATTGGTCAAAGCACTTTGCCAACATTGATGGCAGAGGAAAAAGAAAGAATAATAATAATCATAAGAAATACAATAAGGTCTCTCCACTGTAGTGGGAAAGACCTTAACAAAACGTATATAAATTAACTACAAAATCGTTAACACGGAAAATGGTATGACAATGTGTTTTTGTACACAAAAATGGGAATGGAAAACACAGAAAGAAACAATAACTAAATACCGAAGTCACTGTGAATTTACTTTCTGCATATGCGCATTTCGACAACTTATGTCTCTTCAGTGCAGATAAAATCTAAACGTTTGGAAGACTAGGAACTCAAAGATGTTTAAAAACTGATAGAGAACAAATAACCAATATGACCTAAATGTAAAGCCAAATTCAGCTAAGGACAGAGCTTTGCATGAGGGAGATACTCCTTAGTTTTTTGACCAAATTTACAAAAATTTAGATATTGTTAGGTTTCAAATATAATCGGCTTTCGGGTCAGCACCGAAGTACTGACTACTTGGCTGGTGAATACCCTCGGGGACTAACAGTCCACCAGCAGTGGCAACGGCCCAGTGGTAACAAATAACTAAATACCGAAGTCACTGTGAATTTACTTTCTGCATATGTTACGTTACAAAGTACTAATTGGACTTAAGGTTATTTTACAATGTATCATTTTTAAACGAAATATGTAGTTCAGTTACATAATTTGGGAGTTTGTTTAAAATATTAAGATTTATGGATAACATCCTATCTATATCCCATAATTCGTCAATATTATGAAAAGGTCTAGATTTCTAATTTGAAGATAAAAAAAACATACATTTACTCATTATTTTGAAATTAAATATGCACAGCATCAGCATCAAAACTCGTTGTAATATGATTTTTAAAATTTCCTTTGATCTTTCAATGCTCTAAAGGTCGATATTCTGTGTAGAATGCATTAATTTCACTATTTGGAAGTTATTGCACTGTAGAAAAGTTCAGTACCTGTACACAATACAAATACAATGGGATAGGAAGGGCTTAATTCAGTGCATTAAATTCATGCAAATTAGATGATAATGCATTGCTTGACTCCTCCCTCAAAACATTTAGAAGCCAATGACATTCACCTTTTTTTCATTATTGTAAACAGCTAATGTTAGTAAATAACTGTCTTTATTATTGTAGTGTCTATGTCATGGAAATTTTACTCGGGCCTTTCTTGTCAGAAAGATGATTTTTATGTTCCTTTTTATCGAGTCTTTTATTCTAAATTTGTCAAATTTTGCACGTTTATTCTTCTTCTGTTCAAACCTGTGCCCCCTCCCAAACAGCGAATTGCCATTCAAATTTAGTTATTTACAGGAACAATTCCTGTTACTAGTATTTCATTTTCGAGGAACGGATATGGTCTAAAGATACAACACACAATGCGAATGTCTTTTCTATAAAGGAACCTTATAACTCAGTATGGACAGAAGTTCCAGTTTCCTCTGCCCACGGTCCTAGCAAATAGAAAAAAGACCGCCAACATGACAGAGGTATCGGACTTTATTGACCGATGTAACTGTTCATTAGAATGCTGAAACTAAGTGCTAATTATGTAAAGATGAGGGGACGACCATTTGATTTCTCGGGGGGGGGGGGGGGATGAACGATTTAACCTAGAAGAATTATTTAGTTTCATGTCCATCTCAAACAATTATTTTCTCAAAATGCCACATCAAAATCGTGTATTTGTATTTTTCAGAAACGTTTTGTGTTGGATCTACAAAATACCTATTATGTATACATGAGTGAAAGCAGCATTTGATTTTCTGGGAATTGGGGGAGGGGGTTGCTATGATTTTTTTTTCAAATAAATAGTTGTAAATTGAGCGGGTGAAAAAAAACAGGTGCAGTATATTTCTCCAAACAAGGTACGTACGTGTGTGAAGAAAAAAAACAAAAACAAAAACAAAACACCTAATTAAACGCAACAGTACCTCTTGAAATATGTACTCGTTTTAAATCACGTTCTCATCGTACATTTAGGGCTGTGGTGATTGTTACCTGTCATTCATGTTAAAAATCATTAGCATATTTAACGCACTCTTGGTAAAACGTTTTTCATTAGTCATATTACAAATCATATATAGCACCGCCTTACTCATTAAAATATTTATTGCACTCAAACAGCTACGCGGTTTTCGTGCAATTGATATTTTAATTCGTAAGAGCGGTGCTATATATATAACTTAATTGTTGTCGAAGTATATTTTACCTCTTTGTAAAGCGATGAATTGTAGAAGTAAACTAGATATTGTCGGAAACGACAGCTATCCACGCACGCCCTGTTTGACACAGAAAACAGTTGTTATTCACCCTGGGCATAATTTTTTTTTATTTTTGAAATCTAACTATTTATAGTCATTATTGTTACTAGAAGAATTCTAGGATATATGGATGCTAAGTAGAATTCCAAAAAATTAGTGGTCTTTAAGACTTTCAGGAAATTTTCAAAGATTGGAATCAATATTTTTGAAATCCAATTGTTGAAAATGTTTGCCATAAAATACACAAACAATTCAAGTACAGTTGCTAGGTAGAATTCCAAAAATAGTGGTCTTTGAGACTTTCAGGAAATATACCAAAATTGGAATCAAATATTTTTGAAATGCAATTGATGAAAATGTTTGTCCTAAACTACACAAACAATTTCAGTATGGTTGCTAGGTAGAATTCCAAAAAATAAGTGGTCTTTGAGACTTTCAGGAAATTTACCAAAATCGGAACCGCCTTTCAGAATCCCAAGTTTTCAGAATTTTGATTTTTACACTTGTCAGAATATGAGATAATTATTGCAAATCTATAGACTATACGCAACAATTCTGCATAAAGATTTAATCCCTTAATCCAAAAATGTAGGAGGAGTTTGCGTTATATGCCACATGTGTCTAATCCACATCTTTGGGTCTTTGTTAAAATTGAGGTTTTTGTTAAAATTGAC
>MJUU01058122.1:27103-41769 GCA_002080025.1 Modiolus philippinarum
TTCTTTGAATTCCTCTTGATATAAGCTTTCAGAAGTATGCAACGGATTTTGCTTTGCTCTTACCGTTTCCGAGCTACAAGGGGTCAAAGGGGCCAAAATTGCAAATTTTCGAAATATGTGAAATCTTTATTTTTCATCGGATTTCAATAGGATGTTTTTTCTTTCGATTCCTCTTGATGTAAGCTTTCAGCAGTATGGCAGCGGATTTTGCGTTGCTCTTACCGTTTTCGAGCTACAAGGGGTCAAAGGGGCCAAAATTGCAACTGATTCAAGCTCTTTATTGTGTCCATTTAATTACTGTATCAAGCTCTTTACTGTGTCTTCATTTATTTGAATTGCACTCATGTTCAAATTTCAGTATTCGACATGCTGCGGTCGTATCATGCTGCGCTCGGCGTAGCCCTTTATTCACGTAGTAGAGCAGGCTCACCAGGGGTCAGATGGAAGGCTAAATTTCCTGCCCTACCCATTTTTCAGTGGCAGTAAAAACTTGTCCTTCCCTCAAATCTTTCCTCTAACACTTATGACATTTTGAATTGATTAACTTGTCTCGTCTAGATATAGCTGATATATTGCTCACTGGTCATAAATCCCTAAATTAATCAATCCTAAAAATGAAGTAAAAAACAGTGGAAAACATTGACGAAATGATCTCGACTCCGCTGAAATGACAAAGCTATATAAATACAAAGAGAATATGTTCATAATAGCCATCATTTTTACTGAGTAGTCATACCTACATGATAATTTGACACCAAAAGAGTTTAGTTTCTCTCATTTGTTTAATATACGGGAATAATTCTGAAAATAAGGATAACAAAAATGCTGAAATACTGATACCAGTTAAGAGAGGTAGGTCCTATATTTCCAGCTTCAAACCTTATTTTTCCAGGAACGATGTGGGGTACCTGAAAGAATGTTCCCTTATAGAACTATGCATGGTTGATAAGGGATGAGGAGGCAGGCAATATCTAAAACGCCCCTGGCTTCAAATCCAAAAAGGGATTACCAGAACATTATCAAAAGCAAAAAAATTTTCTGAGGGTGTAACAGAATTCGGATGCGGGCATTGATATGCCATACCTTGGGGAGTATTATTTAAGGCAAATTAAAAAAATATATTAGCTTCTCAGGCCCTTGCCTCATCCCTTTTCTGGGACTTAATTTAACTTTTTTATCCAAGTTTCAAATAAAAAAAATAGAAAGTCACCTGCCTCATCACTTTTTTGGGCATTTCAGAAATGTAAAAAGATGCCTCATCATTTTTTAGAAAAATGGCCTGAGAATCTAATAATTATTTTTGTATGGCCTAATGATTATGTACAGGAACGATGTTGGGTACCTGAGAGAATGTTCCCTTGTAGAACTATACATGGTTGATAAGAGATTATGAAGCAGGCAATATCAAAAATGCCCCTGCCTCCAAATCCAAAAAGGTATTACCCAGAACATGATTAAAAACAAAACAATTTTCTAAGGGTGTAACAGAATTTGCAATTGATACCCAGATTGATGTTCAAGATGTTATACATCTTCACAAGATCATGAAAATGTAGTCCCACATTTTACTCTGAAAGCAAACTAGCAAATATGGAGAGCATCAGCAGAAAGTACGATATTAATCCTAAATGGTGTCAAAAATAACAAACTCTGACCTTTTTTGAAAAAGGTTGAAAAATCCTTGAAAAGTCTTTGAATTTCATCAGGAAAAAACTGGGAACCCTGATATATGTATTTGATCAAAAGAAAGAATTGTTTCTTGAAGTGAAAACAAGAAAAAAAGATCTTTTAAAAAAAAAACCTATAAATCATACACACCTTAAAAGTAAGAACACACATAAAAACCCCCATGGAGGTATGAAAAACTCAATTTCTCATTCAGAAGATTAATTTTGATATTACATGCAAAAGTTACAAGCTTTCAAAAGTTTTGCTGATTTATAAAAGTCAAGTGCAAGTAATTTCACCATGAGAAGTTTTACATTTTACAATAAAAAGATAATCCTAAAGTATTTTAAGATCTGATGAGTTAAATCATAGATTTTACTGTCACAAAAAAAAAGAAGAGTTTTCTTGTGACAGATTAGCAGAGTTCGAAAACAGATTTTTGTGATAGTAAAATCACAGATTTACCTGCGAAGATTGTAAAATACAGTTTGGTTATCTCTGACCTCATTCAAATCCAAATTGTTTTTAACTGAACCTAGTAGGAAATTCTATATTAAGGTAAATAGTTTCATTCAAAATATGAATTTAGTTGTGAACTACATGTAATAGTCCAAGATGAAGAAATTGAAGGTTTATTTTAAAACCTTCAATGAAATTTGTATTTGTAGGTTTTGTTTTAAAGAAAGATAAAAAGAAGCAAGAAGAAGAAGAAGAACAGATCACTATTGAAGAATTGGTTGAAAAAGAGGTTTGTTTTGTATCTACAGTATAATTGTTATTGACCCTGTTGATTTGTCGGTTTCCTGGTATAACTACCGAAGGCCCAATATGGGACTTTTGAGATAAGAACTCTTGTGTAGTTGAAGGCAGAAATGATTGCCTTGGATACTAGTTAGAAGGAATACTGGATCTCTGAACTTATTGAAATAAATATATACCACATAAAAAACAAGCTATTTATGAAATTGAAGTGCATTTTAAAATTTTCCTATATGACAATTCTTTAAATAAATTTTAATTGACAAAACAAAATTACCTGAAGGGCCACAAATCGATGAGACATAAATAACGCTTAGCTTAACAGTGTTCATTAATTAGAGTTTCCCTCTCAATGTATTGATGTATTGATTTTTGACATATAAAAATAGGTCTGTTATCGGAGTGAACACGATTCAAAAGTCCCTGAGCTGAAATGCAACTTAGTGCCCCAAAAGTAAAACATGCAAGCAAAACACAGTATATTAAGGGAAATTTTTGCGGAATAAAAATTTTGGGATAAGGTTTTATTGTTCAAATGATGTAATGATGTAACGATCTACCAGAACATGGGTGCATCACTATCTTCTAAGACGCTACTCATAAATCAGTTCCCATGATGATAATTTCAGTCCTATTCTTAAAAATACATTCTAACTCAACCAGAATTTGTAAATACAATAAATTGAAAAAAATAATGAAAATTACTCTTATTACCTACATTACAGCATTAGAAATAATTTTCTCTAATTTATGGTAAATTTAACCAACATGTAACTTGATGTTAGAAATTTCATAATCAACTTATTTCTTGTTGTAGAAACTATAATATGTACATAAGTTTTTTGATACACCCAGTACAAGGAAATGAAGAGTACTAATATTGTTTACTTATAGATTTGCATGCAGAGCAAGAATTAAATATAGGATGGGGGGATTAAAGGGGTCTCATCCCAGAATCCCGACTTCATTTTTCCCGAAATCCCTATTACATGAAGAGAACTTAAAAAGCATAAAATCCCAATTCCCTGGAATCTTGGGCTAAAATTATAGAAACACCGAAATCATGTGTTTAAAGTTCCAAACCTGGCATATGTATGTATGGGATCATGATGAGATAATTACCATATCTATCTGATCTTGAAAGGTTGGAATTTTTTCACAAAATGCTGTCTACCATATCAGCTTTTACATATATTTTGGTTTATGGATTTCCAAATGTTTTGATTTGATTGGCACTGACTAGACTTTAATTGTCAAAAACTGTCGTATGAAGAGTAACTCTTGTATTTTGTTAGTTGTCACGAAAATCTACCTTGTTTTACAAGTGGCAAAAATTGCATGGATAAGAAATGTTATTATAACTAGGCTTTACTAAAGTTTACTATCTTTATATTACAGAGAGCAGCATTAGGGGCAAATGTTACCAAAGTTACATACGAAACATTTCTGAAATGGAAAGAAAGAAAGGTTTGTACTTGCATACACATATATATAATATATGTAAAATATTTACAAACAATGAAATTGTCAGATTTCTGCAGAAGTATTTACGTTTTAACCCTTTATCGTAGCTTGATAATACAAATCATTTGACAAAACGAAATAATACTAGAAATTCTCAGTCAAATTGATATTTTAAAAAGGGTACTCTGGCATATTTTTGATATAGATGAAACAATGGGGTTTTACCTGAAGAACAACCTGGTTACAAAGAAAAACTTTTTTTTATTATGTAAATTCAGTGCCAGTGACAATTAATTCTTTCCAAAACATTGAGAGTACATTTCACATGATTCCCAAAGTTCAAATGTATCTGCAAACTTCATATCTTCTAAATAATTCATTTCAAGGTCTCCAGTGAAAACACAAGCCAATTGCAATCAATTTTGTGCTGCCTTCATACGTACACATAATGCGCATCGAATACACATAACAAACACTTTCGATGCACATTAGATACGTATTACATATGAACGCAATGTTACAAATAAGTTTTCAGTAACCTAATAACTAATATGTATTAGTTTAATACGCATCGAATGTGAATCAAATCGTATTACGTGTGATCACAGCATGAGTTAAAAAGAGTCCTTTGGTGGCTGTAAGTAAATTTTCCACCGCTCCACAACCAAAATGGCCAACAGAATAGAATATGTTTAACATTGGAGCCAAAGAAAAAGAGTTCAAAGATCTCTGAAACTAGATTGACTCTCTCACAGTGGTTGTTAGGTCATCTTTTAAAAATCTGCACTGCAGACTATAGTTTAAAATTTGATGCAATGGAAGTCACATCAAAGATCTTTAAAAATACTTTGCAAATAAGAACCATCTTAATAGTCATAATGGTCCTGATATGGGACCTGCAATGATATAATTTCAGACAGATCCTCATCTTATATAAGATGGCTGCCAAAATTTATAAAATTTTCTTCATTTTAATGTATTACAGAGAAAAGAGAAAATTGAAGCAGCAAGACAAAAGCAAGATAAAAAGAAATCTGACTTTAAATCGGGGAAAATGCTTGGAGTAAGTAGATTTTCATATTTTCATTAAAAAAAAATCGAGAAAATAGATTTACATATGTACATGTATATTTGATTAAATAAAAAATATAAAAGGAAATATCTAGAGTAAATGGCTGAATAAAACAATTACATGTCATAATCTACAGGGAACTGCTCAAGAAAAAATATGAATATTAGACAAAAGAAGAGCATATACATTGTATAATGATAGAAGCTTGAAACAGCCAGAATTGGTATTGGTAGCATTAGACTAGTTAAAGAATGAAACTTTGAATATTCTAACAAATATTCACAAAAAAAAAACAGATCTATAGAATCCCTACGAATAATCTTGGACATACTGTAGTTTACATTTTTTATGTAACTGCAAAATCTTTAAAAAATTATGGTGAATTTGTCTGCATTTCAGTTAAT
Source organism: Modiolus philippinarum (assembly GCA_002080025.1). Lineage (NCBI taxonomy): Eukaryota > Metazoa > Mollusca > Bivalvia > Mytilida > Modiolidae > Modiolus > Modiolus philippinarum. The sequence continues at coordinate 32,471 of MJUU01058122.1, forward strand.
TCTCTGTGCAATTATAAAACAAATTCTCAAATTTTCAGCCAACTTTTTGAAAAAATTAGGAAGAGGTGCAAGGTTTAATATTCACTTCATATCAGTTGTGATTTAAAGAAAGTAAATTTTGAAGAAAATAACAAAAAATAAAAATATAAACTTTAATGAAGGTTACAAAAATCAGAGTGGGAGTGGATGAGAATCAAGTATACTTTATATTATGGCCTTATTGAGAATTTATACTGGAAGAAAATTATGTTTTATATTTTGTAGATTACTGGACGAGATATGTTTGAATTTAATCCTGATCTGATAGCACAAGATGATGATGAGGCTGACGAGGGTGTTATAGAAAGAGAAAAAGATGAAGATGTAGGTATCCCAGAACCTTACTCAGTAGGGCATACCAACAATAAAATATTTTGAATTGATTTGAGAAAAAAAACATTATTTGTCAGACCGTGCCTTGTCAGACATTCTACGCTTTTTGTAAGTTCATCTTTTTTTTTAAACCTCTGGAAGGATTTGGATGAAACTTTACAAAAAGGAAGAACACTATATTCAGATGTTTATAAAGAAATAATTCCAATTGCTGTTGCAACGTCCAATTTCATTGGTCAACGTCATGAGCAACAAAGATTTTTTTTTAGATAATTGCTTCTTTCCCATTAATATGTTCTGAGAAAAATAGTGCAGTATATGGTGACATCAAAGTCGGCAACAACTTTGTTCTAAGTTCAAAAGATTGCAATTATAAGAAATAAAAGTAATTTAAGAGGAGTTTATGGATATGTAAACATGGCCTTACAAACTTAACATAAAGTCCTTTGGACTTTATTCAGTTTATGAGCGAGTCGACCGTATTTACACATCTATAAAGTCCTCCAAAATTGCTTTAATTCCTGTAATAATTATGAAGGGGAGATAATTTGACATTGAATTTATAGATTATTTCAGCAAAGATTACCTTGTAAATGCAACTCCTTAGGTGGGTCACTTCTGATTTCCAGAATTTTAAGAATTTTATATTGATGGTTCCGTGTGAAGGAGTATTGTCAGCAGATAATTAGGGCCCAGCATCAAGATACGTTCACTTAGTCTGTCTGTCTGTCCGTCTGTCAATATTTTTTTCTGTCACAGATTTCTTGGCGTGTATATGTGGGAATGATCTGAAATTTGTACTGAAGCTTAGAAATGATGAGTTTTTTTGTGTAAGCAATTTTTAAGTTTGTCCGACATCCTTTTCCAGTTTGGAGGGAATGATTGGAAATTTGGTCTGAAGCTTGAAAATGATCTGTTGTATTGTATTAGTTTTTCAAATTTATCGAACTTCCACTTCCTGATTGCCTATACTTTGACTTTTGACTATAAACCAAATTTTTGGTCATAAGTTTTTTTACTTGTATCAGCCTAATGATTTGATATTAAGTCTGAAGCTAAGAAATGAGATGGTTTGGTAAAATATCAAGAAATCACTGTATCAAGCAAATTACTGTATCGACACATTTGTGTGTCAAACAGAATTGGAATCCACACTTTCCTCAATTTTACTTTTGCCCTGACTTTCAGGATCGAAATTGTGAGCCCTTCTGACAATGCCAGTTTCGACATGCTCAAAACATGTCGATGTGCTCATTTTTCAGTAATAAGCATCTGAAATTTTGGGCGAAGAAACTGAATCCACCTAGATTTTCCATTGACATTTCATGGAGAATTTGCTCAGTTAAACCACTATGAAGGAATATTAAGAATTTCATAAAATATTGGAAATCTATTTGGGGTATATTACTTCAAATTTTGCAGTGTACAAAAATTCTAATGCATTATAAAAGATAAAATCAGAGAAGTTCGTAAATCTAAATCTAAAAGTCAAAAACCTGAGGAGTGATGCACCTTAAACCAATGGAAGGAGTTTGATGGAAAGGACTGTGCATCCCAAAAAGGGGAGATAATTTTATTTTGAGAAAATTTATCTTTAGAAAATGTGGGGGGGGGGGTTTGTGGCTTAATTTCACTGTCACCTCTAGTTGTTATCAAACATGCAATGTAGGCAATTTAAATCAAAATCTTTGTTGTCAGATTAAGTATCACTCTTTACACCACATGTTTTATACATTTACAAAAATAATGTGCAACACATCTTATTTGTCAAACTTACTTGACAAGTGTTACACATTTATCTAAAGTGTAATACCCATTTACACAACAAGTGTTAGATATTTACATGGTAAGTGATAAACATAAAAAAAAACATGTGTTACACAAAATATACATGTCAAATATTACACATTTACAAGAAGAATCACACACATTTACACAACAACTTTAGCACACTTAGGATATAATGAGCAAATGATCTAGTTGTGCACCTTTGATACTTGAATCGCATATTTAAGAGGTTTACTGAGCCTAAAATAGCTCTTTGTTTGATATGCTTTGATAATCTGCAACTCCTTCAAAACTGTATCTCTGATTCCAATTAAACTTTCAAGATATGTTGTAAAACTGATTTTGTGATTCTTCTTATACTTGAAAATCAAATTTAACTGATTTTTAAGGGGAAAATTGCAATTTGATAATCTGCAATTCCTTAATATTTCAGTTTTCAGTATTCAGGATACAAACATACACTTCATTTTGGAATGTTCAGGCTATGTTTAAACAAAAAGATTTATCTCTTGATGTAAATGGCAATAAATGATCCATTTTAATTGTGGATTTTAAAAAAAGTTCATAAACATATAGATGCTATGGCCCTTTTCTACTTAGGGGACCAACAACTTTAAGATGGTCATTTTTGCATTTACAACAGTTTACTTTGGTTTGGGTTAAGGCTATTATGGGATAGCATTAGAGTTAGGAATAGGGATAGGGCTTGTGTCTTAGTGTTTGAGTTAGGTTACAGATAGGTCAACCTAACTAGGAAATAATCCAATAAGTCATTCTACTATACAGAACCAGTTTATTAGGAAATTTCTCGCATTGAGTGAAATTTTTCAAATGTTTGAAAGTTAGACTTTTAGTGCTTTTGGAAAGGAAATCAAACGGCATCATTTCAGATCTTCTTAGGATATCTCAACATTGTAAATGAATTAGAGAAACCCTGTTTTATATTTCAGGACGAGGATGTAAAAGTTACAGAAATTAATGTTGATGCATTTGATAATTATGAAGGCAGTGGTGATACAACAACAGCAGAACCTAGAGTACCAATGACAAATGGACATATGGAAAACGGTATATATGTCTGATTCTTATTTGTCAGCTTTAAGGTGGTACGGCAGTCTAAAAACTTTCAGATAGAATTTTCTTATATTTTCATGACTAATACTTAAGGGCTGCTCCAGAAAAACATACATGGGACGGGGGGAAGGCACTTAAAAATTGTCATGACCACCCATAGATGCAAAATAGGATTTTTATATTTACTTATGAATTCTGACTTCAATTTTTAATGACCACCCATAGCAGCAATTGGAAAGTGCCTTCCCCCGTCCCATATATGTTTTGCTGGAACAGCCTTTATTATATTTTATATAAAAAATAAAATAAAAATTGGGGGTCACTGGCCATATAAGCCTCAAATCTGTCATGTAAAATTCAGGTATTTTGGTTGAAATTATAGGGAAAATTAGCGAATTTTTACAAAATTATGATTTATTTTAGTTATATCAGATAGCTTTTTTTTAATTTGATAAATAAATAGCCACTATATTTGCCTTCGATTTGCATGAAAAAAATCTTCGGTCACCGAACTTCTTTTTGAATAAATGGCAAAAAAAAAGATTTTTCCTATTATTTCTATACAAATTATCTCCCCTTATAAGAACAGGAGTTTGAGGAAAAGGTACAATATTCTGCATGGTTACCCCATAAAAGTGGCATGTTTGATCACATTTATCTAATCCAAGACATCAAAAAATCACTGTGCCATTTTTGCCATAGTGAATTCTATATTTTGTCAGATGCGCAAGAATAATGTGCAGTTTTAAACTCCCGTACTACCTTAATGAATCTCAGATGTGTCATAATATTGATTAACGAAATACTGAAATTACTGTAATTTAGTTTCTGCATACAGCCATTTCAACAACTAATGTCTCTCCAGTGCAGATCAAATCAAAATATTTGGAAGACTATAAACTAAAAATTTGTAACAATTAACTATTGCAATATGACAATTAAGTGTTAGAATTTAATAATAGCAATACTGATCTCTTCTGAACACCTCATGGAGGCAAAAATAAATCATTTTATAGGAATGAATGAAAATAATGTCTTTCTACCTCCTTCAATTGGTGATATACACTTATTAATGATTTTGTACCAATATTCTTCAGACAATAATATAGGGTTATTGCATGAATATAGGGTTTGTAAGTCTCGTACAATTTTGGAACTTACGGGTACATAATTTGTACCCGGAAGTTGCATTTTTAACAAAAACTTATGACATTTCAAGCAAATAAATTGAACATCATAATACTGCAACATCATATTTTGGAGGGAAACGTTTTCAAATTTTTATCTTATCGTGATTTCTCGTTGACACATTAGGAGACTTACAGACTGTCCCGAGTAGAAATTTATATTGCACGAGCTTGTGAGTGCAGTATATATATATATATATATATATATATATATATATTCTACGAGGGATAATATTCCCCAATATTCATGCAATAATCCTTTTATTGAATAGCAATGCTTAAATTTCTGTTTAAAATGGGATTTTGATTGTTGTTGACGTCATGAACTTTAAGTCATATTTGCACTACTGCAATATGGAAATTTATTGCATGCTTACATTTGGTTGCTTTCTTAGGGAAATATTATGTTGCTATACAATAAATTACATATATTTTGGCTTTATAGAATATCAACTTAACTTACAGTTACTTTTTTGCCTTTCCAGATGAAGATTCTAACTTAACTTACAGTTACTTTTTTACCTTTCCAGATGCAGATTCTAACTTAACTTACAGTTACTTTCTGCCTTTCCAGATGCAGATTCTAACTTTACTTACAGTTACTTTTTTTACCTTTCCAGATGAAGATTCTAACTTAACTTACAGTTACTTTTTTACCTTTCCAGATGCAGATTCTAACTTAACTTACAGTTACTTTTTGCCTTTCCAGATGAAGATTCTAAGTTAACTTACAGTTACTTTTTTACCTTTCCAGTTGAAGATTCTAACTTAACTTACAGTTACTTTTTTTTACCTTTCCAGATGAAGATTCTAACTTAACTTGCAGTTACTTTTTACCTTTCCAGATGAAGATTCTCTTTCCAGATGAAGATTCTAACTTAACTTGCAGTTACTTTTTTACATTTCCAGATGAAGATTCTAACTTAACTTACAGTTACTTTTTTACCTTTCCAGATGAAGAAATTAAGTTAACTTACAGTTACTTTTTTACCTTTACAGATGAAGATTGTAACTTTACTTACAGTTACTTTTTTACCTTTCCAGATGAAGATTCTAAGTTAGATGAAGCTGGAGCTTTACTCCCACAAAACAATGTGTCAGAAACAGATGCGGCAATAGCTGTTGCTATGGCAGCAACAATAAATGGTGATATAGGAGATATTGAAATTGATGAGGATTTATTCGATGGAGAAGATTTAGACCAGGTGGAAGAAGATTTAGAAACTTTAGACCTAGATGAATGACCCTATGTTGAACTTTGACCTATGACAAGACAATTTGACCTCATTACCTTACATTCTCCAGTGCTTATATTTGACAATACAATTTGACGATTAAAAAATTGGTATGCTCAACAATAACCACTAAATACATAAAAGACGAATTTTCTGCAATTACATGATAAATTATCGAGGAATCTGAGTGCTGAAATAACTTGGAAGTTCTTTTGAATTTTCAAAACGGATAATATTTTTTCGTTCTGTCAAAAATGTACTGTTAATATGTATTTAATTTCTTTATCATGATGATGAAATACATTGAATTTTAAGTGCTGACTATAAGTATTATATGAAGACAGATGCCACAGAGTTGTGTTTGGTCTCTTAAGCCAACATGGCCTAAAATACCATGTGAACTACGGAGAAATTTTCACATCGTCTATATTTTGCTGTAAATTGACATGATTTTAGTTTGCACAGTTTTGAATTTGTGCTGCCAAATTGTTGATTAATGACCTCAATAATAGATAAGTGTATTCACGCTGTTTTATTTCTGCGCTTTCAATCCAGAAGTGAAAATCACGATAAATAAAACTGCAGCGAACATTTCCCAGTTTACAGTATTGCCATCACTTGGCATCTGTCGGTGTTGTTGGTTGTTCAGGCCTTCTTTTTTTTATTAGTTGGTTTAAGGAATCGCCGACCCAAAATTTAGCAAAAGTGGGAAAAAAATTTTGAAAATTTTCGTTTTTATTTCGGCTGACTGTACAATTTTCAGAGATGAAATAAAAAGAATTAAGTATTCTGGAACAAAATTTACGAGTCTGAACATTTGTGTCACCGTTTCCAATGAATTTTTCATATAACTTAACGTGAAAACTAGAAACATTCCGAGTGTTGTGATTCTTTGTCGTCACTGCGCTTGAAACCATGGCATTTTATCCATTAGTAAATTAGATGGAAGTTAACATCGAATAAGAAGTAAGCCAATGGAGCATGGAAGTAAATAAAACTTCTATTTCTACTTTCAGTTGAACTGTGAGAACAATCAATTTCACAGTACAAATTTGTCTGATATTATGCAGATCAATCCATTGGTGACATTGTTCACAGGCATCGGGCTATAGCTAGTGAAACAGAAGGCATCGACGTACCCCCTGATCATGATACACCAGTGGAACTGCTGGCCAGCTTAAGAGCAAAATATGTGCATGTTCATGTGCACACTTGTAAGACCTCAACCAAAGATTTAGAGGCAACTAGTGGCTGGTGACAATGATGTATTACAAATATTAAAGTCATTGCACAAAAGGTAGAACACAGTATCCACAACAAAGTCAAAGGTACTAGTGTATATGAAATTAGCATATTGTTAAAATGTCNGCTTTCCGTATTATGACCTGACTACCCCGCAAAGACAGGGCATTCCCCTATCCACCACCTGGGGACGCGCCCGGCAGCTCTGTAGCCAAAGCCCCTGAAAACCTATTCAGGTGCCGGGAATTATCAGGAGAAAAGGGGGATCTGAACACAGGAACATGTCAAATAAAAATCTTACAAAAAACCTGAAAACATGAAGCACAAAAACTTTCAGGCAGAATTACCTGTTTGTAAAGTCACTGTGCAATGCCTGCTACTGCTATTGTCAAGAATAATTGAAATGATCGGGCATGGCTTATTTTTTTTGCTCCATTTTGGTATAGTACAGTAGGAGACTTACCATGATTAATCACTGTAAATGATAGACATATGACTGTAAATTTTTAAAGAAAACTATATTTTTTCCTTATGGGTCTATCAACATGAAAATTGATATTTCTTTTGCATTAAAAGTGGCAGAATGTATCACTTGAAACACAGAAGAAAACATGTTTATAGATTGAACAGAAGGAAAAATATACACATTTCAATACCCATAGTGATATATCTGTCACAGTGATTTTATCAAGGTAAGTCTCTCTCTTTATTGTACTTAAAGTTTATAACATTAATCCCAATGACTGGTTAGGTAAATTTATTATACCCCCCGCAAACAAAGTTTGGGGGGGTATATAGGAATCACCCTGTCTGTCTGTCCGTCTGTCCACACTTCTCGTAAGCGCAACTCCTCTTAAACCACTTGAAGGATTTTGATGAAACTTACTTTTTTACTTCTGGAGTGCTTAAAGCAGAGTTTCAACCGTTGTAGAAACAAAAATCGTAAACACGTTTTTTGTCACATGCTCCTGGATAGTAGTTAACAATGGCAAAAAGCCGTAGGTTTTCACAACGTTTTTGAAAACCTACGGCTTTTTGCCATATCAACTACTATCGAAGATGTGTGTACTACTTGGATTTTGATTTTTGATCATTTTTCAGAAAACTACACATTGTTGAACTTTGTCATTTTTATGCATTATATTGCATATAGGGTATACCATTTGTCCGGATAACTCCTCCTACAGTTTTTAAGCTAGGAAGTTTTTATTTTGCAGGTTGATTGTGCACATATCAAAGTTGTGCATAGTACTTGGATTTTGATTTTTGATTATTTTTCAGAAAACTACACATTGTTGAACTTTGTCATTTTTATGCATTATATTGCATATAGGGTACACCATTTGTCCAAATAACTCCTCCTTCAGTTTTTAAGCTAGGAAGTTTTTATTTCGCTAGTTGATTGTTCACATATCAAAGATATGCATGCTGCTTGGATTTTGATTTTAAATAATTTTTTAGAAAACTACACATTGTATAACTTTATCATTTTTTTACTGTTTTCGAAAACAGTAATTTGCGATCGGCTTGAAGCCATATTGTTTTGTTTACATGACTTCCGGGAACTACAAAATATACGCTCATATAAACTCAAGAATTTAGCGCCTGATATCACTACGAGTAAAGAAAGATACCTGATGTTTACTGATCACAAAAAGGCAATATATTGCTAAAATACCTGTCAACCTTGACAAATCATGTGTGCTTTTAAGCGATTTTACGGTCGTGAAACGAAATTAGAGGAAAAACGAGATTTGCAAGGAATTCCACGCTGAAATAATGTTTTGTTTACATTTTTGCGTTTATGAAACGGATGAAAATCACGTGTCAATCAATAGCCAATCAAAATCGGGATTACATCTATTATGCTGTATCCATGTGGTTAGACAGCTGAGCCTGTGATAATCAATACCGGTGGATATTTAACTTTTAAGACTTGAGAGACGTTATTTATCCAGCAATCGTAGTCACTCATATCGTTATGTATCACGATTAACCAGTTCATCGGTCGGGAATATTGAAATTACGGTCCTTTGACCACAAACTTCTATATTTGGAAAAAAATAAACTCGAAACTCTCAAGGGTTTTCTATACCACCCAGTGACGTAATCAAAGAATTCCCGGATATATTCCTTAGCCTATGGAAAGTCCAGAGAATTTCGAAGTTTACTTTCGTTTTCTTGTCAATGAAGTTGGCAATTTTGTGCATTTCTCAACAAAAAGATTGTCCCCCCCAATTGAACGGAAGGTAATCGAATTGGGCTCATGACATTTTTTGAAAAGATAAACATCTTTGGAAGTACACCAGACCAAGTTTTATTTTATGAGGGAAATAACAAAATAAACATGGGTTGAAGCGAGCAGGTGTGGAAGCGATATCTGCATAGTTAGTGCTATTCA
>MJUU01058123.1:18117-66199 GCA_002080025.1 Modiolus philippinarum
GCGATAACAAAATTTCGAATGGCGGCCATTTTGAAAATGGCGGACGAAAATATTTTTTTGACCAACCAGAAATGTAGATTCCCATGAGAGGAGTATTTTTGCAACACAATGTTTTCATAAATTTTATATCGTTTCCGAGATATCGCGATAACAAAATTTCGAATCGCGGACGAAAATTTTTTTTTTGACCGACCAGAAATGTAGATCTTTATGAGAGGAGTATTTTTGAAACACAATGTTTTCATAAATTTTTTATCGTTTCCGAGATATCGCGATAACAAAATTTCAAATGGCGGCCATTTTGAAAATGGCGGACGGAAAAAATTTTTTGACCCCAGATTTGTAATCAGGACCATGAAAGCTACCTAGAAACCAAATTTGGTGGAAATTCGATAACTTTGAGAAATTTGCATATTTAGGGGTCAAAAACGCGTAACCGAGGTCGCGACCCAAAAAAATTTTTTTGCATGATAAATCATCCTGAGGATGAATGCAACATTTTCCCCCATTCAGAATTTTGATATCGGTTACGGTTTCAGAGCATATCCTATAACAAGGAAAACTGTGTTTGGGGAGATAACTCCGTTACTAAAAATAGCTCAATATGCTTGCGTCGGTTGCAATGTCGATTTATCACACTAAGTATCGAAAAGATATGCTGCGTAGTTTTGAGGCTTGAGTGCGGCGGAAGAACAAGAAAAAAAATAATCGGAAGAATTACAGTAAGGTCTTACACATGTGGTGAAAGACCTTAATAAAAGTCCGCTATTAGTAACAAAACAACTAACTGCTGTCAAATAGTAATCACCCCCCCTTTCCACAGACTGCACTTTACTATAAGACAAATTATAATACGCACAGTTATAACACTATATCGCGCTGATGTACGTAACAAAAGAAAAAAAGACAGTCATTAGAGTGCTCAAACAACTACATGTTGTAAGTTAGTGATCACCCCTCCCCCACCACTGAGACCGTCCTCGACAGATTACAATATACTATTTTTATCCCTCCCCTCACCACTGAGACCGTCCACATTATACGATAGATTACAATATACTATATTAACCCCTCCCCACCATCACTGAGACCGTCCTTATTGTACGACAGATTACAATAAACTATATCGTGCCGATTTAAGTAATCACCCCTCCCCTCACCACTGAGACCGTCCTTATTAAACGACAGATTACAATAAACTATATCGTGCCGATGTAAGTAATGACCCCTCCCCCCACTACTGAGACCGTCTTTATTATACGACAGATTAAAATATACTATATCGTGCCGATGTAAGTAATCACCCCTCCCCCACCACTGAGACCGTCCTTATTATATGACAGATTACAATATGCTATATCGTGCGGATGTAAGTAATCACCCCCCTACCCCCACCCCACCACTGAGACCGTCCTCATTATACGACAGATTACAATATACAATATCGTGCCGTTGTAAGGATGTAAGTAATCACCCCTTCCCCTTACCACTGAGACCATCCTCATTATACGACAGGTTACAATATACTATATCGTGCCGATGTAAGTAATAACCCCTACCTCCACCACTGGGACTGTCCCTATCCAGACTTAACTAATCGATCAAATTGATAATCAATCACTTATCAATAAAAATCGAACGGTAATCGATTGATTTGTTCGACTAATCAAACATTTATCGATCAAACTCTCTGAGGAGAAATTTGTGATCGATTTCTGATTGATTAATGATCAGTTGTTCAATAGAACCGCATTAACATAAGCCATCTGACTTGTTTTTATTATATTTTGACTAACCAATCGACATAACTGTTACTGATGGTACTAAACACTATCTGAAGTTAAAGGAAATTTTCAGTGATCACGTATCGATCACAAATTTCTAATCAAAATCATCGATCAAACTCCTCAGAGTGTTTGATCGATAAATGTTCGATTAGTCGAACTAATCAATTGATTACTGTTCAATTTTTATTGATACGTGATCGATTATCAATTTGATCGATTTAGTTAAGTATGGCCGTATTATACGACAGATTACAATATACTATATTAACCCCTCCCCCATCCCTGATACGATCCTTATTATACGACAGATTACATATTTTACGAAAGGATATGGAGTAAATGAATATGAGACCATAACACATGTAGTAACTCCAACTGCAATAATTTTAATGAGCTGTATGCCATTTCGGAAATTAATTCCTCATCAGCAGCACTAGACCCCAAAGATAGGAAATCCATAATTTCAAAAAATGTTTAAAACGCATAAGACCAAACGCAATCCGAATAAACAGTAATACCAATTATAGCTAAGGACAAAACTACGATGGAGGGGGCTACAGTAATCCTTTCATGTAAAAGTACACCATATCTAAGAAAAATAAAGATACGACAGATTACACTATACTATATCGTGCCCATGTAAATAATCACCCCAACACCACTAAGACCGTCCTCATTATACGACAGATTACAATATACTATAATACTGTATCAACCCCTCCCCACCATCGCTGAGACCGTCCTTATTATACGACAGATTACAATATACTATATCGGGCCGATGTAAGTAATCACCCCTCCCCACCATCACTGAGACCGTCCTTATTATACGACAGATTACAATAAACTATATCGTGCCGATGTAAGTAATCACCCCTCCCCACCATCACTGAGACCGTCCTTATACGACAGATTACAATAAACTATATCGAGCCGATGTAAGTAATCACCCCTCCCCCACCACTGAGACAGTCCTTATTATACGACAGATTACAATATACTATATCGTGCCGATGTAAGTAATCACCCCCCACCACTGACACCATCCTCATTATACGACAGATTACTATATACTATATCGTGCCGATGTAAGTAATCACCCCTCCCCACCATCACTGAGACCGTCCTTATTATACGACAGATTACAATAAACTATATCGTGCCGATGTAAGTAATCACCTCTCCCCCACCACTGAGACCGTCCTCATTATACGACAGATTACAATATACTATATCGGGCCGATGTAAGTAATCACCTCTCACCCACCACTGAGACAGTCCTTATTATACGACAGATTACAATAAACTATATCGTGCCGATGTAAGTAATCACCCCTCCCCCACCACTGAGACAGTCCTTATTATACGACAGATTACAATATACTATATCGTCCCGATGTAAGTAATCACCCCCACCACTGAGACCGTCCTCATTATACGACAGATTACAATATACTATATCGGGCCGATGTAAGTAATCACCTCTCCCCCACCACTGAGACCGTCCTTATTATACGACAGATTACTATATACTATATCATGCCGATGTAAGTAATCACTCCCCACCACTGAGACCGTCCTCATTATACGACAGATTACAATATACTATTTCGGGCCGATGTAAGTAATCACCCCTCCCCCCACCACTGACACCGTCCTCATTATACGACAGATCTTTATTATACGACAAATTACAATGTATTTATATCGTGCCGATATAAGTAATCACCCCCAAAACCCCAACACTGAGACCGTCCTCGTTATACGGCAGATTACAATAATACTATATTGTGCCGATGTAAGTAACAAACATCCATTATTAGTTACAAAACAATTAGATATTGTAGAAAGTTATTGGTCCTCTTTGTTCAGACAGTAAAACAACAATTTAAATGGCAATGTCTTTGTAGTTTTCACATTTATTGGAAGTTTATTACACTGTAAAGTTTCCTTCTATTCTTATTTACCTGACTTAAAAATAAAGCTCCAAGTTATGGCAGGCATAAGATCTTGTTTAAATATCCCTTCAATATTTACTATGGCCTACATATAAACATTGATTTAAGCTTTAGTTAACATCGGGAAACAAATGTAACTCATGTCGTCATCCGGGGAACAAATGTAACTCATGTCGTCATCCGGGTAACAAACTGTAACTCTGACACGTCGTCAACCAGGGAACAAATTTAACTTATGTCGTCAACCGGAGAATAAAATGTAAAAACATAAATAACAGAATACCGAAGTTACTGTTAATTTATTTTCTGCATATGCGCATTTCGACAACTTATGTCTCATCAGTGCAGATAAAACCAAAACATTTGGAAGTCCACTAACCGAAAAAAATGTTAAAGCTGATAGAGAACAAATAACCAAAAGGGTCTAAATAGAAAAGCCAAAATTCAGCTGAGGACAGAGTAATAAAATCGGTTTTCGGGTCAGCACCGAGGCAATGACTACTGGGTTGGTGAATACCCTCGGGGACTAACAGTCCACCAGCAGAGGCATCGACTCAGTGGTAATAAATAACAAAAACATGTCGTCAACCATGGAACTTGTAACTGTAACTCATGTCGTCAGGCGCGGAACTAAATGTAACGCATGTCGTCAATCGGGGAACAAATGAAACACATGTCGTCAACTAGGGAACAAATATAACTCATTTCGACAACTGGGGAAAAAATGTAACACACGTCGTCAACCGGGGAACAAATGTTACACACGTCATCAACCGGGGAACAAAATGTAACTCACGTCGTCAACCATGGAACTTGTAAATGTAACTCATGTCGTCAACCAGAGAACAAAATTTAACACATGTCGTCAACCGGGGAACAAATGTAACTCACGTCATCAACCGGAGAACAAAATTTAAAACACGTCGTCAACCGGGGAACAAATGTAACACATGTCGTCAACTGGAGAACAAATATAACTCATTTCGACAACCGGGGAACAAATGCAACAGACGTCCTCAACCGGGGAACAAATGTAACTCACGTCGTCCACCATGGAACTTGTAAATGGAACTCATGTCGTCAATCAGGGAACAAATTCAACACATGTTGTCAACCGGGTAACAAATGTAACACATGTCGACAACCGGGGAACAAATGTAACTCATGTCGTCAACCAGGGAACAAATTTAACACATGTCGTCAACCGGGGAACAAATGTAACTCACGTCGTCAACCATGGAACTTGTAAATGTAACTCATGTCGTCAATCGCGGAACAAAATGTAACATGTCGTCAACCCGGGAACAAATGTAACACAGGTCGTCAACTTGGGAACAAATATAACTCATGTCGTAAACCGGGGAACAAATGTAACACATGTAGGCATTTGGGGAACAAATGTAACACACGTCGGTAACCGGGGAACAAATGTAACTCACGTCGTCAACCATGGAATTTATAAATGTAACTCACGTCGTCAACCAAGGAACTTGTAAATGTAACATACATCGGTAACCGGGCAACAAATGTAACTCACGTCGTCAACCATGGAATTTGTAAATGTAACTCACGTCGTCAACCAGGGTACAAATTTAACCCACGTCGTCAACCAAGAAACTTGTAAATTTAACATACATCGTCAGCCGGGGAACAAATGTAACTCATGTCGTCAACCAGGGAACAAATTTGACTCACGTCGTCATACATGAAACAAAATATAACTCACGTCGTCATACATGGAACAAAATATAACTCACGTCGTCATACATGGAACAAAATGCAACTTATGTCGTCATCCTGGCCGGAAAAAGGTGTAACACATGTCGTCATCAGGGTAACAAAATGTGAATCATTTCGTCATAGGAGTAACAAAATGTAACATATATCGTCAACCGGGGAACAAAATGTAACATAATAAAATAAAGAGTGCTGTGCGGCAGTTCGTGTAAGCATAAATAAACAAACGAGTTAAAATTCTTGTCGAACTGCGATAAAAGGTAAAACAAAAAATAATATATACACATATCAAAACATAAAAGATTAAAAAACAAGCAGACAGAGGTAGGGATTGGCCAAGATCATCGACATTAATGTCTTCAAGGGGCCGTGAAAAGAAAACAAAATGGCTGAGAAATGAAAAATTACGTTTATAGTTTAGAGTAATTGTTTATTGGTAAAATAAATTTGACGTTCATTGTTTAGACAGTGGAGCCCAAAAGTTGAAGAAATCCCCCCCCCCAAAAAAAAATAAGTATATATGTAATATATGTAACATATATCGTCATCCTGGGAACAAAATCTAACTCATGTCGTAAACCGGGGAACAAATGTAACTCATGTCGTCAACCGGGGAACAAATGTAACTCACGTCGTCAACCACGGAACTTGTAAATGTAACTCATGTCGTCAACCGGGGAACAAAATGTAACATATATCGACAACCGGGGAACAAATGTAACACAGGTCGTCAACAGGGGAACAAATGTAACTCATGTCGTCAACCGGGAAACATATGTAGCTCACGTCTTTATCCTGGAACAAAATGTATCTCATGTCGCCATCTTAGGAATAAAATATAACTCATGTCGTCATCCTGGAAACAAAAGTACCGGGTAACTGGTGTCGACATGCGGGGAAACCAATGTAAACCATATTGGGGATCATTTTTTCACAATTGTGAACACTCCATTGTACTGGAAAAAAGTTAGGGTGAAGGGCGTGGACGCGTTTAGCATTCTATAATTCCAATTGCTAATGCAACGTCCAATTTCATTGGTCAACGTCATGAACAACAAACAGTTATTGTCTTGCCCATTAATATACTACGACATTAAATAGTGCAGTATATGGTGACGTAAAAATCAGTGACAATATTGTTCAAAGTTCAAAGAATTGGAATTATAAGAAATAAAAGTAATTTTGGAGGAGTTTATGGATGTGTAAACGTTGCCTTTCACTCACAAACTCTACATTCTGACTTTATTAAGTTTGTGAGTGAGTCGGCCGCGTTTACACATCGATAAACTCCTCCAAAATTACTTTTATTCCTATAATAACTTAGAATTTTACTTATATCGTCTCAATAGTGTTGTTTAAATATATCAATAGTTAATTATAAACTTCGTGAAATTTTATGCGTTCTATTTGTAAGTTTTTGAGACAAAATCTACAACTGAATAATATAAATATCAAAATATTGTGTCTTCTTAATTTTATGTAGTTAGGTTCAGGAAATACTTGAATTTTTTTTAAATGAATCTGCACTGCATATTTAATAAGCACACATAAAAATTCACATGTTTTCTTCACATTTATCCACCCTGTAATTTAATAACCTTTTTGCATATTATTTGAATCTAACTGAATGAAACTACTTACTTTTACCTACGATTTAATTAAAAAATTCAATGCATTAATCGTCAACTTAATCAAATGTAAAAGGTTGTTTAAGATGACAATATTTATGTAAAAGACTCAAATCTAAATAGGTTTGAAAAGCGACATTTAAATCCATGTGATATCGAATGCAATTGCAAAAAAGAAATCTTTGTGTATCAAGCACAACTCAATAATTCAAATTAAATAACACTTAAAATGTCTTTCACTGACAATTTCAGTTATATAGATAGTTATAATCTGTGTACAATAGATTAAGTGGGTTAGTTTCTGTATAGGACCACTGAATGACGGTGAGTGTTTGCACATATCAACAGTTTGCTTATTTTAATACTTTGTTTTACATGTAAAATTGTAACTGAGACATAAAATGGTACTAAAGAATCTGAAGTTGGGGAACAACCATAGAATAAACTAGAGGATAACATGCCCCCGCGCAAAGTTGAATCAAATTGGGATTTTTTAGTATTATTTGTGTCTGTAAGACACATATGATGCCCCCGCTAAACACATGTTACTCTAGGTTGCACAGATAAAATATGTATCCTCTATTACTAAATCACCAAAAAATTAAAAGTTTAACAATGTATATTTTTGAAAAAAAAGATCCAAAATCAAAATACATACCACATGCACATCTTCAATACAGGTGCAAATGAACTTCTAAATAAAAGCTTCCTACCATCAAAACTGTAGGAGGTGGTAGTGCAGGCAATCTGTGTATCCTCTATTAATAATTCACCCAGTAAATGACTAAGTTCAACAATGTGTATTTTTTCCAAAAATGCATCAAAATCAAAATCCTTCCCACATGCACATCTTCAATATAAGTACAAATGATCGGCAAAATAAAAACTTCCTAACGTCAAAATTGTAGGAGGAGTTGTGTGGACAAACTATGTACCCTCTATTACTAAATCACCAAACAAATGACTAAGTTCAACAATGCATAATTTTGACAAAATAAAACAAAATCAAAATCCTTACCACATTCACATCTTCAATATAGGTACAAAAGATCTGCAAAATAAAAAAAAAACTTCCTAGCATCAAAACTTTAGGAGTTGCGCGGACAAACCATGTACCCTCTATCACAAAAAAATGACTAAGTTCAACAATGTATATTTTTTTGACAAAAATTAACCAAAATTAAAATACTTATCATATGCACATCTTCAATATAGGTACAAATGATCTGCAAAATAAAAACTTCATGGCATTAAAACTGTAGGAGGAGTTGCACGGACAAACTATGTACCCTCTATGAAAAATCATCAAAAATGACTAAGTTCAACAATGTATATTTTTGATAAAAATGCACCAAAATCAAAATCCTTATCACATGCACATCTTCAATGTACAAATAATCTGCAAATTAAAACTTTCTAGCGTAAAAACTGTAGGAGGAGTTGCGCGGACAAACCATGTACCCCCCTCGGACGGAAGGACGGACGGAAGACGGACGGAGGGACAGGGGTAAAACAATATGCCCCCCGACTTATCGTCGCGGGGGCATAAAAAGATAACATAGCCGAAAAACACAGCCACATGCCACAAAGTAAATAGGAACTGCACAAGAAAAAAAACAACAATAAAAATACAAAAGATAGACGTAAACAACGATAGGAACTCAGGACAGCCGGACTTGGTACCGGCACTAGCAAAAGCCAGTGGTAGGGTTAAACCGGTTGATGGATACCCAAGCCTCCCCTTTCTCTGTCCCGTTTCCCTTTAGAATAATAAACATACGAATAAAACCCATAAGGTAGACTACTAACTCCATGACCACAATCTTGAAAAGAAAAAATGGGGGAACAAAACGTAACTTTGAAAGATGGGTCAAGGAGTGTTCGCCGCTAAACTGTCGGCTAGCTCAAGGAGCCTAGTCTGCTGGTAAAACACTGTCGCACTACGGAAGAAAAATCAAATTCAAAACTCCCAATGGGTTTGGTAATATATTTGTTATTATTATATTTTTTTTCTATCGTCAGTGTGAGACCTACAAAGGCAGTCAAGGACGTTAAACACCTCAGGGTTAGTTCTTTGGGGGAAGGAGGGGACTAGGAAGGAACATTTGATCCTGTCTTTGGGGGAAGGAGGGGGCTTGGAAGGAACATTTGATCCTGGATATTTTTTGTTTATGCAACAATTGTGTCTGACTAAGTCTTTCTCACTAGAAGCAACCATGTCTCCTCTTTCCGGTCCATGCCCGAGATTTGCTTCATATATGTCACCCGGTTATTATTTTTCTGTCCTCTTCTATCCTGAGGTTTTCCCCAAAAATTTCTCATCATTGTTAATTTTCGAGCGCCCCCTCCTTTCCAAATAAAATATATACTAAAATGGTCGCTTCCCTTAACAAAAGCACGCGCATTAATAATATGTGTTGAAAACCATATTAAAGTCTATAAACATTAATACTTACTAAGGCAAACCGCAATAGTGTATTAACATTACCACTTACAAAGGCAAACCGCAATAGTGTATTAACATTACCACTTACATAGTGTATTAACATTACCACTTCCAAAGGCAAACCGTAATAGTGTATTAACATTACCACTTCAAAAGGCAAACCGTAATAGTGTATTAACATTACCACTTCCAAAGGCAAACCACAATAGTGTATTAACATTATCACTCGCAAAGGCAAAACCACAATAGTGTATTAAAATTACCACTTCCAAAGGCAAACCGTAATAGTGTATTTACATTACCACTTACAAAGGCACACCGCAAAAGTGTATTAACATTACCACTCACAAAGGCAAACGAATTAGTGAATTAACATTGCTACTTACAAAGGCAAACCACAATAGTGTATTATCATTACCAGTTACAAAAGCAAACCGCAATAGTGTATTAACATTACCATTACAAAGGCACACCACAATAGTTTATAAACATTACCACTTACAAAGGCACACCGCAATAGTGAATTAACATTACCACTCACAAAGGCAACCCGAAATAGTGAATTAACATTACTACTTACAAAGGCAAACCACAATAGTGTATTAACATTACCACTCACAAAGGCAAACCGCAACAGTGTATTAACATTACCATTACAAAGGCACACCGCAATAGTGTATTAATATTACCACTCACAAAGGAAATCCGCAATAGTGTACTAACATTACTACTTACAAAGGCAAACCGCAATAGTGTATTAACATCACTACTTCCAAAGGCAAACCATAATAGTGTATTAACATTACCACACACAAAGGCAAACCACAATAGTGTATTATTATTACTACTTACAAAAGCTAACCGCAATGGTGTATTGACATTACCACTCACAAAGGCAAACCGCAATAGTGTATTAACATCACCATTTACAAAGGCAAACCGCAATAGTGTATTAATATTACCACTCACAAAGGCAAACCGCAATAGTGTATAAATATTACCACTTCCAAAGACAAACCGCAATAGTGTATTAACATTACCACTTCCAAAGGCAGACCGCAATAGTGTATAACATTACCACTTCCAAAGGCAAAACACATAGTGTATTCACATTACTATTTAGAAAGGCAAAGCGCAAAAGTGTACTAACATTACTACTCACAAAGGCAAACCGCAATAGTGTCTTAACATTAAAATTCACAAAGGCAAATCGCAATAGTGTATTTACATTACCATTTACAAAGGCAAGCCGCAATAGTGTATTTATATTACCACTCACAAAGGCAACCGCAATAGTGTATTAACATTACCATTTACAAAGGCAAACCGAAATAGTGTATTAATATTACCACTCCCAAAGGCAAACCGCAGTAGTGTATTAACATTACCACTCACAAAGGCAAACCACAATAGTGTATTATCATTACCACTTCCAAAGGCAAACTGCAATAGTGTATTAACATTACCACTTACAAAGGCAAACCACAATGGTGTATTAACATTACCACTTCCAAAGGCAAACCTCAATAGTGTATTAACATTACCACTCACAAAGGCAAACCACAATAGTGTATTAACATTACCACTTACAAAGGCAAACCGCTATAGTGTATTAAGATTACCACTCACACAGGCAAACTGCAATAGTGTATTATCATTACCACTTACAAAGGCAAACCGCAATAGTGTATTAACATTACCACTCACAAAGGATAGTACAAACAACTTATCAATAATCTACATACCAAGGTTGGATATCTGAATAGTACAAACAAATTATCGTCAGTCTACATACTAAGGTTAGATACCTGGATAGTACATACAATGTAGTCTACATCCCAGGTTTGATAGCTGGAGAGCACAAACAACTTATCAGTAATCTACATACAAAAGCTGGATATTTGTTTAGTACAAACAACACGTCAATAGTCTACATATCAAGGTTGGATATCTGGATAGTACAAACAACTTTACAATAGTGTACATACCACAGGTTAGATATATGGATAGCGCAAATTCTTATTAATAGTCTACATACATAGGTTGAAATCTGGTTAATACAAACTACTTATCAAAGTCTACATACCGAGGTTTGATATCTGGATAGTACAACCAACTTATAAATAGTCTACATATCTAGGTTGGACATTTGGATAGTGCAAACAACTTATCATTAGTTTACATATCTATGTTTGATATCTGGATAGTAGTTACGATGTAGTCTACATCCAAAGTTTGATAGCTGGATAGTGCAAATAACTGTTGAATAATCTACGTACCCAAGATGAATATCTGGATAGTACGACCAATATAGTATACATCCAAGGTTGGATATCTGGATAGTACGACCAATATAGTATACATCCAAGGTTGGATATCTGGATAGTACGACCAATATAGTATACATCCAAGGTTGGATATCCGGATAGTACGACCAATATAGTATACATCCAAGGTTGGATATCTGGATAGTACAAACAACTTATAAATCGTCTTCATATTTGGGTTGGATATCTTGTTAACATAAACAACTTACCGTATATAGGGTTATTTTCGCGTCGGGTTTTGTTCGCGATTTTGGTTTGAAACGGGCCAGTAAAAAATTTGCTAAGTTTATAATTCGCGTTTTTATACTGAATCTAATGCATCTAAATGGGCAGTCAAATTTACACGGAGGCTAAAATTGGCGCATGGTTGCCTACCGCAAACATAGCAAAAATTAGACACACGCGAAAAATTCCCGATATACGGTATTATCAGTCTATATATCTAGGTTGGATATCTGGATAGTACAAACAATTTATAAATCGTCTTCATATCTAGGTTGGATATCTGGATAGTACAACAACTTATCAATAGTCTACATACTAAGGTTGGATATCTGGATAGTACATACAATGTAGTCTACATCTCAGGTTATATATCTGAATAGTACAAACAACTTATCAATAATCTACGTACCTAGGTTCGACAAACAACTAATCAATATTCTACGTACCTAGGTTCGATATCTGTATAGTACAAACAAGTTTACTAAGGTTGGATATCTGGATAGCACAAACAACTTATCAATAGTATATATTGAAGAGAATCTTAAGAAAAAGAAATAAAAAATTTGGTTAAAATGTATCTTTTTATACCAATGATGTATATTTTAATATATGTCCTTGTGATTAATAATGTCAGTCAAGCTGAACTGACACGCCCATTACCCAATGAACGTCGTCACTGAAAACTCACGGTGCTATTCACTGGCCGGTTGATAGTCTTTGTACTATTCACCGGGTGATAGCATTTTTCTAAAAAAAAATGAACAGGAATATCATATTTTATTACTATTTATTTTACTTAGAAAATTATCGGAAAGGTATAATAATATAATATCTAGTTTGGATATCTTGAAAGAACAAACACTTTATCGATAGTCTACATATCTAGTTTGGACATCCGGATAGTAAAAAAACTTTAAATAGTATACATATCTAATTTGGATATCTGGATAGTACATACAACTTATCAATAGTCTACATATATAGTTTGGATATCTGGAAAGTACAAACAAATGGTACCGAGTCCGGCTATCCTGAGTTCCTATCGTTGTCTACCTTTGTCTTTTGTCCTATACGTGTTTTTCCTAACAGCAATTGTTAAGGATTTTTTTTTCAGTAACTGTGTTTTCATTTACTTTTTCTTTGATTGTATGACGAGGTGGGCCCAAACATGCAAACGGTAGTATAATTACACTTAAGTAGAAAATAATTGCAAAGTTCACCACAGACAATATTTTGACAGATTATTATATTCCATATGTTTGTATATATTGTATGTTTTCTGATTATATATATGCTTTCAATCCTTATGGGTAAAACTGTGCGTATCTTAATAAAGGTATAAAGATATTTATTGAAATAGGAACCTCGTAGTATGGTAGTCCCGTTGGTATGACGGTTTGAAAACGCGGTTTTTAAGTTAAATAGTACTAGTACTAATGTTTTCTTTACTTCTCAGTCATTGTGCGTTTAAATTGTCGTTTTGTCCTTACTTATATGAATAACACTTGTCTCATTAAATTAAACATTAGACATTTTTATTTGTGTATTGGCATTAATGTATATTTCCCACAGATAAAGTGACATTAATTTCCGATAATTAGTTACGTAAATAATTTATCAATTTAAAACCTATATCGATTGGTTCATCTGAACTTTGGTCTTCAACGTGTTTGTTTAGTATTGTTTAAATAAAAAGATGTTTTCTTTTACCTCTTTTTGGATATTATTTTAAAACGCGATTTATAGTATTTATATTTTTCTCTACAAAAAGCATGAAGTTTAAATGTATAATCAAACAAAATGTTATATATCACAAATATTTATATTAATACTTACTTAATACTTTTTTAACACAGATGCTTGAGGACAGGAAACCCCCTCTTAGTGCCTCTATATACCCCCCATTTCCCCAAGTCATGTTTTTTTCTTATTTCCACAGCTCTGCCTCAAGTTATATACAACCTAACAATATCTAGCAAGAATACTGCATTTTACTAATAATAGTCATTTCTACTATGTTGTTTTTATATATAGTAGAAATGACTATTATTAGTAAAATGCAGTATTCTTGCTAGATGTTGTTAGGTTGTATATAACTTGAGGCAGAACTGTGGAAATAAGAAAAAAAAACATGACTTGGGGAAAAGGGGGGTGTATAGAGGCACCAAGAGGGGGTTTCCTGTCCTCAAGCACCTGTGTTTTTTAAATGACATAAATTTACTAGTATTTCTAGGTGCATGAAATCTCAACTGTTGTGTCATAGAAGTTTGGATTATATGCTTCCTCACATTCTAAGCCTAAACAAACGGGAACTTCTTCGCAGAAATATTGCTAAAAAGGAGAAAGTAATGTGGTGATAGTAACCAATCATGATATGCAATGACTGATGGCAGACATGACAACGGAACCGGAAGTGACATTGACACCACCACCATCAGAGGCAAGCAGTACTTTCAAAGAATCAGAAATTGATATCGAGGTTGATGAAGAGGAATGGGATACAGATTTAGAGGAAGACAGTAAGTTGATATACAAATTAAATCATGGAGGTCTCAATGGGAGGTCTGCTGAAAAACTGGCGGACCCACGTGTGGGTTCAGGGGATACAGATTTAGAGGAAGACAGTAAGTTGATATATAATAGAAATCAAACAATGGGGTCTGATAGGTCTGTTGAATCACTGACGGACCCGAAAGCGGGTTCAGAGATACAGATTTAGAGGAATTAAATTGATATATTTAGAAATCAAACAATGAGGTCTGATCAATGGGAGGTCTGCTGAATCACTGGCGGACCCTAGGGCGGGTTTAGAGGAAGACAGTTAGTTGATATTATAGAAATCAAACCATGGGAGGTCTGCTGAAACACATGTAGACCCTAAAACGGGTTCAGGGATACAGATTTAGAGGAAGACAGTAAGTTGATATAATAGAAATCAAATCATGGGGTCTGATCAATGGGAGGTCTGCTGAATCACTGACGGACCCTTATGCGGGTTCAGGGATACAGATTTAGAGGAAGACAGTTAGTTGTTATAGAAATCAAATCTTGGGGTCTCATAGGGGGTCTGCTGAATCACTGACGGGACTACAGCCGGGTTCCAGGGAATAAGATTAAATAAGATAATAATTTTATTAAATTAATCAAGAATCCATACAAGGAAACATAATACAGCTACATACATTTTGATTGGACATAAATAACAACTGTGACAGGACAGCCTACCTGCGTTGTAGTGGGTAGTAGATATATAGCCAGTAAAAATCGACTGAGCTAACGGAATATTTCTTTAGCTCATTCGGTTAGGTGGCTGGCTGAAGTGCTAGAGGTCCCGGGTTCGATACACGGAGGTGACCATATTGCAATTTTGCAAGGAGATTCATGCTCTCCGGTTACACAACAAACAAATTTAGAGACCACTATTGGTCAACTATGTTAAGAGCAGGGCCATAGCCTGACACATTATGTTTGTGTCTTATCAATATCGCGTAGGCAAAATACTATAGAGAAAACTACTCCTTTGGTCTCCATTTGTTTTTTATTTCAAAGCATTCTATAATGAAATTACCAAAATGAATCAGAGTTGGCAAATGTTCATATGTGAATAACCCAAAAAATTTAAATTTCCTTGTTAGATTTTTAAATTTTTTGCAAAAAAGATCCATTTTATCAAAAAGTAAAATTTGCTGTTTGTTATACAATGGACAGCTAACAATAAATATAGATTCTCTAATTTCTTTCCAGTTTTCACATTCTCTGAACGGTGGTGAAACATTTGTTCTCTCTAGAGTGGAGAACAAGTTTCGTGATATTTCCCGCAAAATTTATTCGGAATACAATCCTCGGCGTTTTTCGTCAAGTCATTAGAGAAACAGTTTCTACAACTTAAACAAGTTAATTATGAAATTCTCACATCTCGTTAAATAAATTTTCAAATTTTTAAAAGCTCGGCAAGCCTCGCTTTCAAATATTTGCAAAATTTATTTAACTCGATGTGAGAAATTTCATAATCAACTAGTTCTCGTTATGGGAACTATATTTACACCACAAGATCCCGTTGATTACCATATTTTATCCACATTAAATCCACATTTTAAAATTTTCAAATTTAACTATCGAGAGTGGATAAAATATGGTAATAATCGGGATAAAGTGGTGTAATCTTTTTCTCTAATGATCAATGATAAACACCGAGAATTGTATTCCGAATAGATTTGGCGGGAAATAGCACTGGGCTTTATTCAACATACGTTAAATAAAGGAAATTTATCTAACGGGTCAAAACCGGTTTAAACTTGACATATCATTAGAGAAAATGCTCTTCATCTTCAACTTCATTTGAAGCATTTAATAAACAATATCGACATAATCTATGGAATCACTCAATGTAAGTATTGCTATATCTATCCTTTTCCATTCTTAAATCATGAGCACTTATTCTAATTTTACATATTGCCCTTCTTATCTTTATTCTCACAAACCAAACAAACATGGTACAGAGAAATATAAACTGTATACAAAATGTAAATACAAAAACAAACGAATGGATAAATGGAGTTACATGTACACTGTATTCATATAAAATGCTACCCTGGAGAGTTTAACCTAACATTAATTATCTTAATAAATTTGCATAAATTTGTTACTTCTAAAAACGGGTTACAATTCATTAATTGTTTAAACTTCAAAACATTAGGTCTACAAAAATATTTCTTTTTTGATATACTGTTTTCTACCGTCAATGAAATATGGACAGTTAAGTAAATAGTGGAATTCATCCCCAAGATCACCATTATTACACAAATGACAAATTCGATTTTCTCTATCAATATTATTCCATCTTCCAGTTTCAATTGGAAGTTTCATATGAAAATCTTTAATACACGTTCTTCCAAAAGTCGAATTCCTGGTCAAAGAAAAATGGCATCCCGAATATGGGGACAAAGGGAATAAAATTATTCTATCAACATATGAAAGGCGTTTATGATTGGAAAATAGCAACTAAATATGTCATAAATCAACATTTTACCCCAGGCGGGTCATTTTTAACCAATTTATTTTAGGTCAAGAAAATGAATAGGAGAATTCCTCGATTACGCTTTACTGACGTCGGAAACAAGTTTCCAGTAGATTTGGGTAAGATGTCGACATTAACCCAAAAATTCCAAAGTGGAATATCGTCTATAATAAGTAAAGCCTTCTTTAAGTTAAAATAATTTTCCAATTTAACCTGGTCCTGTAATAGGATTTCTCCAATTTTTAGCGTGTTAAACCAGTTGGTTAAAAATACGTATGTCTGCGTGATGTTTCCCGCAACGTTTCATTTCATTCATAAAGTCTATTGTGACGTCATCGTTACTAGGCTTTCAGATAGCGCGGCAAACGTTGACACCGTGCTGAACCATTGCATATGCACCTTAAACACAGTAAAAGTCATTGGAGAAACAATATATCCTTCCGTTTGCTTGTGGATTACGATATTTCTCCATTCTCTGATTTTAACATGCTCACTAAAGCTCGCATGTTGAAAATCACTAATTTAACTATCTCGAACTGGAGAAATATCGTAACCCACTTGATCCGGAAGGATAAACTATATTTCTACTCTTTTATTAAACCAGAACAATTTAAAACTATCACAAAGTTTACATTTTACCAACTGGACAAGTTTGGTTAAATTTACATTCAGACTGTATATGTTACGTGATTCTCAGTATATATCCAATAGATGAATACCAGCAATTGATATCTATCATACATTAACCCATCTGCCATTTTATCAAGATTTAGAGGAAGAATCACTGACGGGACTACAGGCGAATTCAACGTGATACAGATTAAAAGAGAGACACTAACTTGTTAGAAATCATATCACTTTAATATGAATAGATTGTTCATGACACTGACACTACATCTTTTATCAATATAACCATATTATTAAATTACTCAGTTTATGTCCTTTAAAGCACTTTTCTTGATGACCCGTAGTATTACTTTTCCTCAAAATGGTTTCTATAGTAACGTATTATATCTAAAAAAGACGGAAAATGTCCGTAAGAAGCAGCAGTACCGAAATTTGGGTATAAATTGACCCTTAGACTGGGACTAACAGAAAACAATTCAGTATTGTTAGGGCTGTATTGTCTTTCCATAGACTATATAAAGTAACACCATGTAAATATTTAATGATATCGTGATGTGTAAGACAGTACACCTATTTGCCTGTGTAAGACAATCCACCTATTCGCCTGTTTTATTTGCTTTGACATAGCCTTTTACAAAAACATATGTAAAAATGTCTATACAGGAAAAAGCGACACTATCGCCACGCTATAAATTCTAAATATTTTATGAACTTAATCCAATGAAAAGAGTTTTATTTCACATAGTTGACAATGACATATAGGGAATATTTATAGCCAATAGTGATGTGAATATATCCTTCTTTTAGTTAATTTTATGTCTTTTTAATGATGTTTGCCAATCTTCTGATACATAAAAATTGTACTCATCCTGCAAGTCTAAACGTCAGCGTGTAAAAAAATGGATAACAGGAAACACCTACAATTGCTGAAAATTATAATTACAGTCTGAACGTTAGCGTTCTAATACAAAAACACTGTCTTCATACTGCAACAGTCTTAACGTCAGCGTTGTCATACATAAACACTGTCTTCATCCTGCAACAGTCTTCCTTTAACGTCAGCGTTGTTATACATACACACTGTGTATACCCTGCAACAGTCTTAACCTTCAGTGTTCTAATACATAAACACTGTGTATACCATGCAACACTCTCAACGTCAGCGTTGTAAAACATAAACACTGTCTTCATCCTGCAGTCTTAAAGTCAGCTTTGTAATACATAAACACTACAACAGTCTTAATGTCAGCGTGCTAATACATAAACACTGTGTATACCCTGCAACAGTCTTAACGTCAGCGTTCTAAGACATACACACTGTGTATACCCTACAACAGTCTTAGCGTCAGCGATCAAATATATAAACACTGTTTAAACGCTGCAACAGTCTTAACGTAAGCGTTCTAATGCATAAGCACTGTGTGTACCCTGCAATAGCCTTTACGTCAGCGTTGAAATAAATAAGCATTGTCTTCAACCTGCAACAGTCTTAAAGTCAGCGTTCTAATAAATTAACATTGTATTCACCCTGCAACAGTCTTAACGTCAGATTCAAATACATAAACATTGTATTAACCCCGTAACAGTCTTAGGGTCAGCATTCTGATACATTAATATTGTCTAAACCCTGCAACAGACTAAACGTCAGCGTTAAATATATATAAACTGTCTAAAACCCTACAACAGACTTACGTCAGCGTTGTGATATATAAACACTGTATTCACCCTGCAACAGTCTTAAGGTCAGCGTTCTAATACACAAACAGTATCTTCACCCTGCAACAGTCTTAACGTCAGGGTTCTGGTACATAAACACTGTCTAAAGCCTGCAACAGACTGAATGTCAGCGTTCTAATTTATAAACAGTGTTTTCACCCTGCAACAGTCTTAACGTTAGCGTTCAAATACATAAACACTGAGGTTACCAAGCAAAACTCTTAACATAAGCATGCTATCTTTACCCTTCAACAGTCTTATCGTCAGCGTTCGAATACATAAACACTGTGTATAGCCTGCAAAAGTCTTAACGTCAGCGTTCTTATAAATGAACACTGTGTTTATTCTGCAACAGTCTTAACGTCAGCATTCTGATACATTAATATTGTCTAAACCCTGCAACAGACTAAACGTCAGCGTTCTAATATATCTACACTTTCTGAACCCTGCAATAGTCTGAACGTCAGCGTTCTAAATCATAAACACTGTCTAACCCTGCAACAGACTTAACGTCAGCATTCTTATACATAAACACTGCGTTCTCCTTTCAACAGTCTTAACGTCAGCGTTCTAATACATTAACAATGTATTCACCCTGCAACAGACTTATCGTCAGCGTTCTGATATATAAACACTGTATAAACTCTGCAACAGACTGAATGTCAGCGTTCTAATACATACTTTACGTCAGCGTTCTGAGGTTAACACTGAGGTTATCCAGCAACAGTTTTAACGTCAGCGTTCTAATACATAAACACTGTAGATACCATGCAACAGTTTTAACGTCAGCGTTCTAATACATAAACATTGTGTATAGTTTGCAACAGTTTTAACGCCGGCGTTATTATACATGAACAATGTGAATACCCTGCAACAGTTTTAACGTCAGCGTTCTAATACATAATATACAGTTATTGACTGGTTCGAGGACAACAGCTGTTTTGTTAGACCCGAAGACCGGCCGAGGGCAACAGTTTGGTTTGAGGGTCTAACAAAATAGCTGTTGTCAGAGAAGCAAGTCTATAACTGTTTTTTTATACCGCCATGGGAACAGCTGACGTCATGCGTAATCATGTGACGCCGTTAACCAATGGAATGAAAGACAGCGGGAAACAGTTCATCAGCGGACAACAGTTCAAAAACTGTTGACCAGCAAAAGTCTTTTCCGACACGAATTGATAAAAAACAGACCAAATGTTAATTATTTTGTGTAAAATGGCTATATAGAAAAATATATATATAGAGGTATAACACTGTTTTCTCCGGCTTGCAACAGTTTTAACGTCAGTATGCTGGACCGGATCCAGCTAGCTTAACCAATAGTATCTCTAGTGGAATTTGAAATTGGCTGGTACCAAACTATGCCAGTGCGTGTCTGACTGCTGGCTGTTAATACCACGCCAAATCCGTATGATTCCCGGAGATATACCACCTTACTTCAATATACGAAATTTATAAGGAATTTACAAGGTAAATTCACGATGGGGTGCCTAGGTTTACACCTAACTACAATTTCACGTTAAAAAAGCTAGATATAGATTGATTGAGAGGACGTACTATCTCAATATTCACTTTCAAAGCCTAACGTTTGCTTCTTTGGCGCCAATAAAAAAAATATTTTTCGTTATGTGTATATGTACAAACAAAAACAGGTAAAATATCTTTGACGCTCTACCTGTATAAAATGATTAAGACTTCCAAAAAATTGATTAAAAAGAAAATATAATAATTGGAATGTGTTCCAATATACTCCCCGCCTAATATCCTGGGGATATTACCATAACTTTCAATAAGTATATTTACAATTATCATAATCAAAATATGAAACAGATGAACTGTTGAATCCATTACACAGCAATATCTACTAGTACAACTTAACTATATATATTATGTACAGTTGTCTTCAATAAGAAGAATCATGTCCGTGATCGGACGAAGGTATGTTGTCGGTTTTCTATCGACAATCACTCCAAATTAACCTTCTGCTGTGTTCATCAGAACCCTGGTAGGTTTTCTAGATAACATCAACCGTTCGGTGTTCTTGTCCTACCTAGTAACATGTCGTCTTCAATTGGGGCGACGTAGAGATCTATTTTATACCTCGTTGTTCCTATATGTATCACAACGGGTCCAGTGACGAATGCTTTCATACGCATGTCCTTTCCAGCACCATGCATGTTGAAATAACGCTTTATAGGCGGTTTCGATTCGAGTGATTGATACACACTTTCCGATACAACAGTCACTTCAGCCGCGGTGTCAACCACCGAAATAATTGGTTTATCCTGGACCTTTAAATCAAGGAGTAACATAGCAGATTTTCCTAGCTTACATACTGTGGGAGCTTTTCCACGATCAATCACTGTGTATTCCTTCTGTGTCATATTACACACAGGTTCTGACTCGGTGCCTGTGTTGATAAACTTCTTAGTCTCTAGTTTCGAGTTGGGTTCAATACAGTTCGCCGACTGATTCGGATTTGACTTCGGTTTTGCACACGGGGTGTCTGCGCAGCTAACACCATCTTCACTCGTGCCTTCAACAGCTGGTTTTGTACGGTACGTGCCGTCTTGTAGGGCGGACACATACTTTATCACAGGGTCTTCATGCTTTGGAGACCCGTTGTTCAAATTATTCTGTTGTATGTTCTGATCTAAAATATCTTGGAAAGAGTGTTTCCATAATTCCCATTCATGGGCTAAGTCTTCCAGAACGGGCTTGTTCCAGTTGGTCGTCTCTTCGATTAGATCTCGAAAGAGAAGTTTTCCGCATATGCTAACGGAAGCAAGGAGTTCGAGTGGATCGCATATCTTGAAGGTTGAAATTATACGACTTATTGGTTTACCGTCTTAAGATATCTGGGACAAGTTTTTGTCAGTATTCAAGTCCCAACATTGCCCTAAGCTCCGCTGTAATGGTTTATCATCAGCTTCCATGTATAATTCTTTAAAAGTTGAAGCGAGAGCAAATGTTGTCATAACTCGGATTTCTTAAAGGCAAATATGAGAAGTCTGCGATTCTCGGATTCAAGGGCCCCCTGTGTCTCCTTAAATGGGTAGGGGCAGGAAATTAATCCGAAATGTACGAAGGCATATGGGTCAGCCTGTTCGTAAATTGGGTAGGGGCAGGAAATTAACTCGATGTCGACATTGAAATCTCTTTTGAGCGTAGTCAAGAGCTGTGTTGGTCCGAGTAGCCACTCGTTTTGATGAATCTCACAATCTGGAATCGATCTCGTGTCCGAGTCTGAGGGGTCACATTCGATTTGAATGTAGTTCCACTGTTCCGAAGTACAGGGTTTCCGGATTTTTTCTGGTTTTTTGTGTGCGTATTCTGTCGCATTTTCTTGAGACGCGTGTATCTCAACTTTGCTGTTCAAATCCATCGTTTTTGGCTGCTGATCTGCTGTGGACGTTCGTTTGGTATGAGCGTTCAGAAACTGTCCTTGTCCAAGTGGTTGTTTTGTACATGAAACCTGGTACGCAGGTAGTGCCATCTTGACGATATTTGTTTGCTGAGCCTTTGTTGAAACGTTGCTCAATTGCGTTAGAGCTCCTTGTTCCGGTGTGATACCAAGTTGTTCCGGATCACTGCGTCGTTCCGGTATGATACAACGTTCTGAACCTCGACTCGGGTCTTGTGTACTATAATGCCCAGGTCTTTTGACTGGGTCGTCTGTTGCTGCGTGTGTAGAAAAACCCTTATTGGCTTTGAAATACTGGCCTCGCATTCATGTTTGTCGGCTACAGGCGCAACTGTGAAATATGCCCCGTCCCTAGCTACAAATGTGTGTTTGACATTTAGCTTTGTATTAGGGTATAACTTGGCAGGACTGGTTTCTCCAACAACTTCCCATCCCAAATTTAGTCGTTGAGCGAATGGTGCATTGTCATCGTTTGGATCTGTTCGCTGATCGAGTACTTGGTGTGATACGGGAAGATCCCGTCCACCCAACAACATTATCTTGCAACTGTAAACAATCGGTTGTAGTTGACTAGCTATGTCTCTCAAGTGTGAGTAGTTCTGTGTATCTTCCGGTGTCGTGATTTCATATAGTATCACATTCAAGGAGTGGCGGTAGATCAAAATGCGCATTGCCGTCCAGTGATTCTAGGATGAAGTTCCTTCCCTGCCGACCTGAGGTCAGAACTGTACCCAAACATGTTGACAAGCTGTAGTTTACGGGTTGCTCTTGAACATTGAACAAGCTGAAGAACTCTGATGAGGCCAAAGACCTGTTACTTTGTTCATCGATAATGGCGTATAGCTTGACAACCTTGTCGGGCTCATCCCTATGGTATACATTCATTGGTAATATCTTGGCACATGACTTGCCACTGTACGAAATTCCAGATATTTCGGTACACTAATTGCTGACCGTGTCTGTATCCGTTGACTTCTCTGTAACTTGCGACTCCCCGCCATGCTGTTGTGCAGGTGAGATGGGTGGTACAGACGACTTCTCGGTTTTCACAATGTGCAATGCAGTAGGGTGCGATTCGCTGCCACAGTCTTTGCACTTGACTCTTGCTGAGCAATTACGACTGATATGAGCCGTTGACTCGCAACACTTGTAGCATAAGTTATACTCTTTGAGCAATTTCTTGCGTTCCTCTAGGGATTTGGCTTTGAAACCCCTGCACTCATTCAATGGGTGTTTCACCTTGTGTAGGATACATACATCTAGGGTCTCTTCACCGGATGTTAAATCCGTATTCCTGTCTATCTCGGTCTTGTGTGCAGTGATTCTAGGTCTACTCATAGATTGCTGCTGAGTAGCTGGCTTTTTGGTGATTTGGTCATCAAAGTCCACAGTTACGGAGGGGTCATTCTTCAGTGTGCACATTTCAGATATGAAATCGCAAAATTCTGTGAATGGCGGAATGGTACTTTATGTCTGACTTTATATCTGACTGCCCTTTCGCTTCATTTCTCCTGGAGCTTATATGGTAGTTTACCGACTATCGGTTTCACACCTGACGACGAGTCGAAGTACGCCAGCAAGTTTGTGAATGCCGGATTTCTCTTGACAAGCTGGATCTCAGTTAGGATGTTGTATAGGTCATATAGACGCTTAGAGTCTTTATTCGTTAGTTTCGGAAATTTATCCAACTTCTCTTTCAATGAAGCCTCTAACATCTCAGGCGCGCCATATAATTTATCTAGGCGTATCCATAGTTCCTTTAAACCAAATGATGGATTATCAGCACTACACATTTGTATGCTTTCAGCATGTTTGGACGATTCTGGTCCTAACCATTTAACCATGAGGTCTAGCTGTTTTCTTTCAGAAACGCCTGATTCTTCAATCGTAGCTAGGAAGTTAGATTTCCAACCCAGATAATTCTCTGGGTTGTCTTTAAACTTTGTAAGCCCGGTAGATAGGGCCTCTCTCTGTAGCAATAACTTCGTTACATCCTGAGTTTGTGCACCACTTGGTTTGCTTTGACTAGTTAATGGCATATCTGTGATCGGTGTATGTTGCACTGCTGGTGTGAACTTTGGTACACTGGCATTTAAGGTTGAGGTAATAGGTTGAGTTCCCGAGTAGACGGGAGTTGTCCTCGTTGGGGGGGGGGGTCATAACTTGTTGATATGGGCTTCTTTGATTTAACCTCTGAGTTATCAAACCCTGACCATGCGGACACCACCCTGGGCTGTGAAATAGTAAGGGGTTGCCCTGGTTTACTCTGCGGGGTCGTAGATTGCACATTTTCGGGGAACTCACAAAACGTGGCTGGAGGTCGAGAATCGGGAATTGTATAGGTGACATTCTTAGATTTTGTCACTTCCGGTTGGATAGGACTCGTTTGATCCTGTTGGGTAGCCCTGAGGAAACTTCTCTCAGGTGTGTCAATATTCTCAGGTACTTCAGGTTTAACAGCACTAGCCTGATCAGCAATGAATTCTTTCACTCGCATCATGGGGTCTATAGTCCGTTCTGATAGAACATCATCCAGATCCTGACTGCGGCTCGAGAGCTCGTGCTTCGGCCTCGGCGACAGCTGCCTCCTGTTCTACTGCTAACAGGTCTAATTCTACTTTGAACTCAGTTTCTTTACGTTCAGATTCGGCCTGTTGAAGTCTGGCGTGTTGCTCTAATTCAGCCTGTTGAAGTTTGGCTTGTTGCTCTAATTCAGCCTGTTGAAGTTTGGCTTGCTGTTCTTGGGCTGCCTATTTAATTTCAGTCTGCTCCTTAAACTCGGCCTGTTGTTTTAGAAGCTGTGCCTGTTTATGGGCAAAGAGCATTTTCGCTCTTGCTCCGTCTGCTTTCGCTCGTTTTTGTCTTGCCGAGCTATCTGTGCTTGTCGAATAAGCGGGACTCGTGTCCCGTGAACCACGTGCTTTCACTGATCTATGTTTAGAGCGAACTGTCATCTTGGCTGTAGACGATGTCGTGGCTAGTTCAGCACTGATATTCTGTAGCTGTTCCCGAGCATCGTCATATACCCTTTGGTTTAGGTCCAAGAGATCCTCATGAGCTTCCAGGTCTCTGTTAGTCTCGGTAGTACGCCGACTTTGTAGAAATTCGACATAGATGTTGGACTGTCGTTGATATTTTCCGAGGGCGGAAACCAGGCGCCTTTCCAGGCTCTGTACGGCGCTTTTGTCTGTCATTGCTTGGCTTACTTCCCCAACGAAGGACTCAACTTTATCCCAGAGAGGGGTAAGTTTATCAATATGTTTTTCTTGTTGCTCTCTGAAGAGCTCCTTTACCTTTTCGGTAAAGGTCCGTATTCTAGGTTTCGAGGGAACATCATCAGTTAGTTCATGCTTTTGAACGGGGGGAATGTCCCCGATTGTATTACCAGGGCTGGTTGGTCTTGTCCATGTAAGGGGTTGGTGTCAACGGCTGACGTGCTGTCAGTGTACATGACGACTGTGTTAAATAACTAGACAGAGTACTCGTGAGTTTACTATGCTGGACCGTATCCAGCTAGCTTAACCAATAGTATCTCTAGTGGAATTTGAAATTGGCTTGTACCAAACTATGCCAGTGCGTGTCTGACTGCTGGCTGTTAGTACCACGCCGAATCCGTATGATTGCCGGAGAGATACCACCTTACTTCAATATACGAAATTTATAAGGAATTTACAAGGTAAATTCACGGTGGGGTACCTAGGTTTACACCTAACTACAATTTGACGTTAAAAAGGCTAGATATAGATTGATTGAGAGGACTGACTATCTCAATATTCACTTTCAAAGCCTAACGTTTGCTTCTTTGGCGCCAATAAAAAAAATATTTTTCGTTATGTGTATATGTACAAACAAAAACAGGTAAAATATCTTTGACGCTCTACCTGCATAAAATGATTAAGACTTCCAAATAATTGATTAAAAAGAAAATATAATAATTGGAATGTGTTCCAATACATAAACACTGTATATACCCTCCAACAGTTTTAACGTCGGCGTTCTAAGACATATATACTGTGTCTACATCAATCTTAACGTTCAGTGTTTTTATACATGAACCTCGTGTTCACCATCGAACAAACTAAAGTGAATTCTCGTGTAAACTGTCATGCCTCGTCAGCAGACTGCATGTACAAAGTTATAGTGTACCTTATTTTCTTCTAATGCGCACTACTGCAACAGACGTGCTTTACTGCAGAAGATGTGCCCTTCTGTACCAGACGTGCTCTACTGCAACAGACATGCTCTACTGCAACAGACATGCTCTACAGAAACGGACGTGCACTACTGTAACAGACGTTATCTACTGCAACAGACATGTTCTACTGAAGCAGACTTGCACTACTGCAACAGACGTGTTCTACTGCAACAGACATGCTCTACTGCAACAGACGTGCACTAAAGCAACAGTCGTGCTCTACTGCAACTGAAGTGCTCTACTGCAGCAGATGTATTCTATTTCAGCCTACGTGCTCTACTGAAACAGACCTGCTTTACTGCAACAGACGTGCTCTACTGCAACAGACTTGCTCTACTGCAGCTGACGTGCACTACTGCAACAGACGTGCACTACTACAACAGACGTGCTCTATTACAATAGACCTGTATTTCTGCAACAGACGTGCACCTCTGCAGCAGACGCGCTCTACTGCAACAGTCGTGCTTTACTGCAGCAGACGTGATCTACTGCAACAGACGTGATCTACTGCAACAGACGTGATCTACTGCAACAGAAGTGCTCTATTGAAACAGACGTGCACTACTTCAACAGACGTTATAATACATGAACAATGTGAATACCCTGCAACAATTTTAACGTCAGCGTTCTAATACATAAACACTATGCTCTCCTCGCAACAAACTTAACGTCAGCGTTTTAATACATAAACACTGTATATACCCTCCAACAGTTTTAACGTCAGCGTTCTGAGACATATATACAGTGTCTACATCAGTCTTAACGTTCAGTGTTCTTATACATGAACCTCGTGTTCCCTATCGAACAAAACTAAAGTGAATTTTCATGTAAACTGTCATGCCTCGGCAGCAGACTTCATGTACAGAGTTATAGTGTACCTTATTTTCTTCTAACGTGCACTATTGCAACAGACGTGCTCTACTGCAACAGACGTGCTCTACTGCAACAGATGTGCTCTACTGCAACAGATATGTACTACTGCAAGAGACGCGTTCTACTGCAACTGACGTACTCTACTGAAACAGACGTGCACTACTGCAACAGATGTAATCTACTGAAACAGACATGCTCTACTGAAGCAGACGTGCACTACTGCAACAGGCGTGTTCTACTGCAACAGACGTGCTCTACTGCAACAGACTTGCTCTACTGCAACAGGCGCGCTCTACTGCAGTAGACGTACTCTATTTCAGCAGACGTGCTCTACTGCAACAGAAGTGCTCTATTGAAACAGACGTGCTCTACTGCAACAGACGTGCTCTACTGCGACAGACGCGCTCTACTGCAGTAGACGTACTCTATTTCAGCAGACGTGCTCTACTGGAACAGACGTGCTTTACTGCAACAGACGTGCTCTACTGCAATAAACTTGCTCTACTGCAGCTGACGTGCACTACTGCAACAGACATGTGCTACTGAAACAGACGTGATCTATTGCAACATACGAGTTCTACTGCAACAAACGTGATCTACTGCAGCTGACCTGCACTACTGCAATAGACGTTATCTACTGCAACAGACGTGCTCCACTGCAACAGACGTGCTCTACTGCAACAGACTTGCTCTACAAAGACCTGCACTACTGCAATAGACGTTATCTACTGCAACAGACGTGCACTACTGCAGCAGACATGTACTACTGCAACAGACGTGATCTACTACATCAAACTTGCTCTACTGCAGCTGACGTGCACTACTGCAACAGACATGTACTACTGCAACATACGTGATCTACTGCAACAGACGAACTCTACTGCAACAAACGTGCTCTACTGCAGGTGACCTGCACTACTGCAATAGACGTGATCTACTGCAACAGACGTGCTCCACTTCAACAGCCGTGCTCTACTGTTACAGACGTGTTCTACTGCAACAGACGTGCTCTACTGCAGCTGACCTGCACTACTGCAATAGACGTGATCTACTGCAACAGACGTGCTCTACTGCAACAGACGTACTCTACTGCAGCAGAAGTAATCTACTGCAACAGATGTGCTCTACTGCAACAGACGTGATATACTCTACTGCAACATACATGCTCTACTGCAACAGACGTACACTACTTCAACAGACGTGCTCTTCTGCAACAGACATGCTCTACTGCAACAGACCTGCTCTACTGCAGCAGAAGTGCACTAATGCAACAGACGTGATCTACTGCAGCAAACGTACTCTACTGCAGCAGACGTGCACAACTGCAACAGAAGTGATCTACTGCAACAGACGTGCTCTACTACAACAGAAGTGCTCTTCTGCAACAGACGTGCACTACTGCAATAGACGTGTTCTACTGTAAGAGATATGCGCTACTGCAACAGACGTTCACTTCTGCAACAGACGTGCTCTACTGCAACAGACGTGCACAACTGCAATAGACGTGCTCTACTGCAACATATCTCCCCGCCCATCCACAAAAAAACCTTTGCATAACAATGTTTTCATCACCGTGAAATGGATAATACGACCAATATAACTATATTGCTATTGTACTTAATTTCTTCTATATATTTATATTACATGTCAATTTTTGTATATTGCTGTGTTTTGCTGCTGACAATGCACTACTGCAACAGACGTGCACTACTGCAAAAGACTAGCTCTACTGCAGCAGAAGTGCACTATTGCAACAGACGTGATCTACTGCAACAGACGTTATCAGTTTGTTCCCAGTTAATTTTTGGCACCTTATATTACCCCTGCAACAGAGACTTGCTACATACAAACGAATTTCCCCACTATGAAAAGTCTTTGTATAAAAAGGTTCAGTTTAATACCAAGTTGTTTATGGCACATGTAGTTTAGAGGAATTAGGTGTATAAATACGACCCTAAACATTTAATGCATTATATATCAAGTGGTCTTAACAAGTATACAATCGAGACATACATGGGGTTTGATAATAAATACATTATTTATATAATGCACATGATGCTGAGTGGTTTGGTCCATTTCTTGCCTGAACGTAATGCAGTCGTTATCCGGTTGTTTATAGAATTATTTTTTCTGGACGAATTCTACTTCTGAACATTTTGCTAACCCGATCGCCCCGCCCATCCACAAAAAAAAACCTTTGCATAACAATGAAATGGATAATACCACCAATATAACTAGATTGCTATTGTAAAATTTCTTCTTTATATTTAAATTACATGTCGATTTTTGTATATTGCTGTGTTTTGTCCCTTCGGGGCCCATTTTTTGGAAATAAACATATATTATCTTATCTGAAGTAAATTATTTATTTGGAGAAGTACCACTGGTAAATATACTTGTTTCACACCAAATGGTGCAAGTACAGTTGATCGGAGAGTATCCTAGACCAAATATTATATTTTAAGGTAAATACATTTGTACCTACTATATCAGATTGCCATTGTATTATAGAATGGGAAATGTCAGCAAATTATGATATTATCAATACAATTACTGATGATGTTGCACTACATGAAAAGCCTTCAAATTTTATATGGTCGGATGAATCTGCTATTAAATTTCAGGAAGCCTTGTTTTCCTCAGATATACAAAATAAAATTGAAAATTTTAATAAGAAAGATATTCACATATCACAAACCTGTGTTGATGATGCTTCAGTTGAACTATCAAATATATTTCTTTCAACCGCTGTCATTTCACTTAAAAGAAAATTGTCTTGTAAAAAGACATCAAAATCCAAGAAATGGTATGATGCTGATTTAAAGTCTTTTAGAAAAAAACTGATAAACTATGGAAATATATTTTGTAAATATCCAAAAGATCCCATAGTTAGAGGACACTTTTATAAAATGAACAAACAGTACTCGAAATTGAGAAAATTAAAATATAAAGACTACAAAAACTCATTGATTGAACAACTTCAGTCTTTACATGATTATAATCCAAAAGCTTACTGGAATATTATCAATGAATAAGAATATTGTGATACAAGTTCCACTGTGGCACCGTCAAGATGGGTTTCTCATTTTCAAAATCTTTTTCAACTTGATGAATCATATAAAACAAGGCTAGCCTTATTAGAAGACAAACTTGAACATCTTGAAAAAGTTCCATGCTTTAACCAGTTGGATAATAGAATTTCAGATAAAGAAATAATATCAGCTATTTCAAAATTAAAAAACAATAAATCTCCAGGACTTGATAATATATCAAATAACATGATTAAGCACAGTCAATCAGTAATGTTACCATCTTTGTCTAAGATTTTCAATTTATGTCTTTCCAATAGTATTTATCCATGTTCTTGGGCTGAAGGTTATATAGCAATTCTCCACAAATCTGGAGATATATATAATACCAATAATTATAGAGGATTGACCATTACTAATTCTATAGGTAAACTTTTCAATAGTATATTAATAATAGACTGGATAACTTTCTAACTCAAAATAAAATAATTACTGATTGTCAAATAGGCTTCACTAGAAAAGCTAGAACATCCGATCATATGTTTATTTTAAAATGCATAATAGATAAGTATTGTAACAATAAGGATGGTAGGGTGTTTGCCTGCTTTGTTGATTTCCATAAAGCATTTATAAAGTTATACATACAGGTATTAAAATAAAATTATTAGAATATGGAATAAGCTCACGGTTCTACAATATAATCAAGAATATGTACAAATTAAGTAAATCATGTATCTGCATACAGAATAAGTTAACTGACTTTTTCCCAACTAAACTTGGCGTGAAGCAAGGGGACAATTTATCCCCTAACTTATTTAAAGTATTTATGAATGACCTTCCACAGTATTTGGAAAATACAAGAGATCCTATACTTATAGATAATATGAAAGTTAATTGTCTGATGTATGCAGATGATATTGTTTTACTATCTAAAACTGCTGATGGGATGCAAGACAGATTGCATCAACTCCATAAATTTTGTAATGATTGGTGTCTGGATATAAATACAAAAAAGACAAAAATTTTGGTGTTCAATAAGGCAGGCAGACACATATCACAGAAATTTGTTTTTAAAAATAATGAATTAGAATGTGTATCGCATTATAAATATTTAGGAATACATTTTAGTGCTTCAGGTTCTTTCTCTTTTGCTCAAAATGAACTTTATCAAAAAGGTTTAAAAGCTTATTTTAAACTAAAAAGAGATTTTTTAGTACACAATCNGTGAAAACTGCAATTCATGTTTTTGATCACACTATCAAACCAATTCTTTTATATGGTAGTGAGATCTGGGGTTGTTTTAATCCATTTACAGCTAGATTTAGAAATGGAACCCTGCCAGTCCACAAAATATATGCACATCTACTATCTGAAAAACTTCATGTAAAATTTTGTAAAGTATTGTTAGGTGTGCAGAAAAAAAGCACTAATTATGCAGTTGAATCAGAATTGGGCCGTTTTCCTCTACACTATGATATTATAAAACAGATGATAAAATATTGGCATCGTCTTGAAAACCT
This sequence comes from Modiolus philippinarum, assembly GCA_002080025.1. Lineage (NCBI taxonomy): Eukaryota > Metazoa > Mollusca > Bivalvia > Mytilida > Modiolidae > Modiolus > Modiolus philippinarum. The sequence continues at coordinate 50,627 of MJUU01058123.1, forward strand.
AGAGTCATCATTTCCTTTATTGAAAGCTGCCTATATTGAAGCACGACTCTTGTATCAAAATAAACGGCCGTCTTGGTATGGGTCTATTAAACAAATTGTTGAAAATGTGAATGGATTGAACACACATTTGTCAAAAAATGCATCTACATTTAAATATAAATGCAATAAAATAATAAAACAACACTATATTGAAAATTGGCATGAACAAGCAATTTCTCTCAGGGATGGAAAACTTACAACTTACCTTTTAATTAAATCTAATTTTGGTTACGAAAATTATTTGTCTATTGTAAGAAATTTTGAGCAAAGGACAACATTAACAAGGTTTAGAATTTCTGCACATAAATTACAAATAGAAGCTGGTAGATATCAGGGTACTCTCCGACAAAACAGACTCTGCTGCAGGTGCACTTCAGGTCAAGTTGAAGATGAAGTTCATTTTTTACTAAAGTGCAACGCACATTTAACATTAAGAAATGATCTCTTCTCATGTGTGTTATCAGTATGCTCAAATTTTAACATTTTAAATGACAATGACAAAATAAATTGGATTTTAAATTGTGAAGATCCTAAAATACTTACAGCTATGTGTATTTTTCTGTTGAAAGCTGGTATCTGAACACCCAGTGTGCAATAGGTAGTATGATTCCCTTTTTCTCTAGCCTATATTGTATGTTTTATTTTAGGGTCCCTGTTTGCACTACACTAAGTATGAGATTATTATTATCTAGTTAATAATAACTATGGCACCGTCCCTTGATGCTTGTTGTTGTGCTTACATGATTTGTATTTTTTGGGGTTTCTGGACAGCTTGCATTAAGTATGAGCAGGTTATTCCTTATGGCACCGTCCCTTGATACTTTCTGCAAGTTGCCTATATTACCTTAAGATTGTAGTGATTTTGGTTGAAACTGTGTGGCCTGCACTAAGTATAAGAAGGTATTTTCTCTCCTTATGGCACCGTCCCTTCACTGTAAAAACAAGTGGTATTGTTTTAATGCTATTATTAACACCTTCAGAATGACACTTAATATACATGTTAAAGTGTTAAGATAGTAATGCTGGTGTTAATCTTATAACACTGGTGTAAATTCCCATTAACGTGTTAATATGTTAATAATATTAACATGTTACACGTATAAAGATGTGCTTACACTTAATTCACACCTGAACGTGTTAAAACTTATTAAAGTGTTAAAAGTTTAACACTTTCAACAAATGCAGACTTCAGCTGAAAAGGAATAATTGATATGTTGCTGACATCTGTATTCAGTTGTATCTGTGCATTATGATATAGTGTATACCTTCTTTGGCACCTGTATATTTCAACATTGAAACTAATCGGTTTTCTGGCTGGTTTTGTTTAATTTTTTTAAACACGCTAGTATTTAAAAATGTAAAAGCTTCAACATTTGTATTTTCAGTGTATTAGTCTATCATTATTCTTTTTAGAATGGCACTTGCAATGTTTTATATTGTGTATGTATATATTTTAGCATATTTGTAGTGGTGAGTCTTAAGAAAATACTGAATCTAAAAATAATGCTGACCAAACATCCTATACACAAGCCCCAAGATCGCAACAAATTGCAAGTCACTCATCCTGTATACAAGTCCAAAGATCTAGGCAAATCGCCTGTCACTCACCCTGTATACAAGCTCCAAGATCTCAACGAATTGCCGGTCACTCATCTTGTATACAAGCCCCAAGATCGCAACAAATTGCAAGTCACTCATTTTGTATACAAGCTCCAAGATCTCAACAAATTGCTGTGCCTCATCTTGTATACAAGCCCCAAGATCTAAGCTAATTGCCGGTAACTCATCCTGTATACAAGCTCCAAGATCTCAACAAATTGTCGATCACTCATCCTGTATACAAGCTCCAAGATCTCAACACATTGCCGGTCACTCATCTTGTATACAAGCCCCAAGATCTCAACATACGGTCTGTCACACATTCTGTGTACAAGCTCCAAGATCTCAACAAACCGATACACACTCATCAAACTTTTGTAGTCAAAACTACGTAATATCAACCTTGTGCAAGGCTCTGTCCTTGTCGGATCTTTTTATTTTAATCTACCTCGATCATTTTGGTATTTTTGCAACTGAAAAGACTTAAATTGTCGAAATAGTTTTAATTAATGGTCATATTTAGTTACATTAAAAGTGTCCGTCTAGTATCATTCCAACATAAACATGACATAGTGGCATATTTATTTTTTTCATTTCCGGGGAACTTTGCAAGTAGAGCTTCAGCCTATTGCACCAACCACCAATAAAACATCACTAAACCATAAATTCAATTGACTATTGTGAAGTATAATAATATAATAAAATATCTTTCTATGCCTTTAATACGGTAACTATATATCATAATAACAACTAACACATTTCATTTTATCCAGCTTGAACATTTTGTTTGGTTTAAAATTCCCCAACAAAGTCAAAGTACTTTCGAATATCATGACTGGATAATCCTGGTCAAATATATGATATGTTGCTATCAATCAAGAACGTTAATATTTGTATTAAATCCAACACTGTGACTGCAAAGACAAATCACTGTCCAAAAATATGACGAGGATATCTTCATTTTTCTGGCAGCTGGTCAACACTAAAAACTGTCCACCATTTATTTTATCGTTTACAAGAGGATCAACTTGTGTGATTTTTTCCCCTCCAAACTTCTTTTAAAGAAGGAGGTCTCAAAAGGTTCTGGTTAGACTACAATATTATAATTCCAAAATATCACTAAATATGGTTCTAATCCATCAATACATCGAATGTGTCAACGAATTCTGCATTCTGTTTGTTTTTCAACTTTCCTGGTATTCTGAAAGAAAAAAATAAACATTATCATTTGTGTTTCACAAAGTTTTTATATGTCATATACATGTTGTATGTAATAGATGTAATGGCATTATCCACACACTGGATGCAAGCTATAATTATACATACACCGGCGGATCAAGCCTTCGAAAAAGGGTTCCGATTGGGAATTTGGTATTCCAGTCGATTTTCTGTCATCTTTGTAATTTTCCCGAAAATCTGTACGAAATATATAATTTTCTTCCAGACAAGGGGAAAGGGGAGGGGTCCAACTCGTATCCCCCTTTGTATTTTTCAAAGATACATGTATATATTTATATATGAATTGATAAACACATTAGCAACTTTCAGAGTATGTAACTGTTTGAATAAAAACACTACTGTTATTTTTTAAACACATGATGTGTTAAATCAGTACACATATCAGTATTGTGTATTCTGACGGGTACAGTTACTCATTCAATGTGGTTTATACATTTTGTATATTACTTCATTCAGGCTTGACACAGAACATCTTAAATATAACATTACTTGTATATTAATAAGAATTGTAATTTTTGAATAGAACTTATACTCATGACATGCAAGCACTCGATTGTTATGCTGTAAATAATTATTCAAAAATTTCATATCCTGGCGACTAAAGTCTAAAATACTAGTATGTGCAATAATCTGATAATATCTAAAAAGCAAGATGAGAATTGTAAACAACAAGTAAAAAATAGAAGACGTAATATAAAAAAAAACTTACCACTTTTTTCCCAACAGAACAGTTCTGGACAATGCAGTGGTTATCCCAAACAAAGAACGCTTCAGCAGGCGGGAAATACACAAACATCCGGTATATCGCGTTTCAAAATGACATGTATTTTATTAACACCAAGTGTTACCTACTGCCGTTAGTAGATTAACGCTAGTGTTTACTTTGGTAAATAGATTAGTTTGATTTGGAAATCCAGTTATCAGAAATTAAAAAAAGAACCAAAATTTTTTGCTAAATCATTTCTTAATCATTTGTTATTGTTTTTTTGACGAACTTTTCTTGGAAAATTTTAATAATTTCTTAACCTTAGACTTGAAGTTTTTCATACACCATTTTATATACGCATAAAATAAAATAGTAAATTAACAAAATTCCGAAACTTCAGTAAAAAGACAAATTCGCATATCATATACAAATAATGTATAGTGCAACAATCTGATAATATCTAAAAATATACGTTAAGTACAAAACATGTGTATTACTTCTTTAACACTATCACAATTCTTTTAACACTTAAACATCAGTATATTATATATTATAATAAATATTAACACTATTGTGTTTAAATTTTAACATATGTGTAAACAGAATAACACATTAACATGTTAAGCGTTTACACTTGTTTTTACAGTGTTGATACTTTTTGCAGGCTATACACTGTCTGACGTCTTGCTCTTTTTCTTTTTTTTTTATATGCCACAGGTTTTAGATGGCTGGATATACATATTATATGGCACCGTCCATTACTATACCTTTATTTCCTTTAACTTGTTGCTGTTCCTACCGGTATAATTGCTAGATCTATGTAACCATCATAGACAGACTGCGACAGGCACGGTGGAAAAATCCCCCCTGTGCATCGTCTCATGGTGCCTGCTGCATTCTGTTCTGTATGTGAATGCGTTTTATTTATTTTTTTTCCAAATGCACCGGGTATGTTATTAATATTACTCAATTTTTCATAGTATGAAGTGCATCTGTGGTAGACGTGCATTAATATGCCTTTATTTATTATTTTTATTATAATTATTAATTGTTATTTATTGTTTATACCGTTTTCTGTAATATTGTACTTGTATACCAATCATAAATGTTTGATGTATCATGCCCTCCTGGGGCCCTAAACTGGTAATAAAATATTCTGATTCTGATTCTGATTCTCCTCTGGCGGTTGATGCCACCGCCTCCCCCCTCCCCCTTTCCGATGTATATACATGTATTATAAAGTTTACGTGGAGATGTCCATCTAATTTCTCTTATCTGTATCTGTTAAATTGATTATATGGATTACGGGGTCGAATGTGTATATATGACGCTTCCCTGTACACCGAGCTTAAATTTTGATTCGTTCTGTATATAATAACGCTATTGGGAATTTTGATGAAAACAATAGTAAACTCATACAAATAAATGTGTAGTATTTACTTTTATTACCCATAACATTTGTATTATTTAAATGCAAGGGAGGTCGGGAATAAGGATCAGGATGTGGAATAAATGACGAGGAGTGGGAGAAAGGAGAGCGACATCACAGAAGACAGTAAATGTTCTTTGATATATATTTGTAGAGTACCCACAGGGGAACACTATATACCAGAAGACAGTAAATGTTCTGTGATATATATTTTAGAGTACCCATAGGACCAATATATACCAGAAGACGGAAAATATTCTGTGATATATGTTTCAGAGTACCCACAGGAACACTACATACCAGAAGATAGTAAATGTTCTCTGATATATATTTTAGAGTACCCACAGGAACACTATATCCTAGAAGACAGTAAATGTTCTCTGATATGTATTTGTAGAGTACACACAGGAACACTATATACGAGAAGACAGTAAATGTTGTGTGATATATATTTTAGAGTTCCCACAGGAACACTAAATACCAAAAGAAGTAAATATTCTTTGATATATATTTTACAGTACCAAGAAGAACTCTAAATACCAGAAGACGGTAAATGTTCTTTAATATATATTTCAGAACACCCACAGGAACACTATATATCAGAAGACAGTAAATGTTCTTTTATATATATTTGTAGAGTACATACAGGAACACTATATACCAGAAGACTGTAAATGTTCTGTGATATATATTTCAGAGTACCCACAGGAACGCTATATACCAGAAGACTGTAAATGTTCTTTGATATATATTTCAGAGTACCCACAGAAAGACTATATACCAGAAGACTGTAAATGTTCTGTGAAATATATTTCAGAGTACCCACAGGAACACTACACTGTAAAAATAAGTGTTAATGGTGTTATTTTGTTCACATATGTTATAATTTAAACACATCAGCGTTAATATTCATTATAAACTACAATACATTGGTGTTTAAGTGTTAAAAGAATTTTAAGTGTCAAAGAAATAATAATTATGTTCTGTACTTAACATGTATTAATATTATCTGTATATGATATGTAAATCTGTCTTTTTACTGAAGTTTCGGAATTTTTTTATTTTACCATTTTATTTGGTGCATACAAATGGTGAACAGTGCATGAAAAACTACAAGTCTTTCGTTAAGGAAATTGTTAAAATTGTCCAAGAAAAATTCATAAAAATATAATCAAGACAAAAATGATTACCGTTAAGCAAATAATCTAGGTTTATTATTTATTTCTAATAACTGGATTTCCTAATCATGACTATCTATTTACCAAAGTAAACACTAGCGTTAATCTGCTAACGGCATTAAGTAACACTTGGCGTAAATAAAATACATGTCATTTTGAAATGCGATATACCGGATGTTTGTGTATTTCCCGCCTGCTGAAGCGTTCTTAGAGATAACAACTGCAATGGCAAAAAAACTGTTCTGCTTGGAAAAGTGGTAAGTTTTTAATATTTCTTCTTCTAATTTTTACTTGTTGTCTACAATTTTAATGTTGCTTTTCAGTGAATTTCAGAATACTATACTTATCTTTTGACTGAAGTCACCAAGATAAGAAATATACTTTATATTTTGTGTAATCATTCACGGCTTGACAGTCGAATGCTTGCATAATTGTTATGAGTATATAGTTCTATTCAACAATTACATATCTTATTAATATCTAAATATTGTTATAATTTAGATGCTCTGATAATGAGTAATTGTACCCATCAGAATACACAATAAATATATGTCGGCATGTGTTTAAAAAATAACAGCAGTGTTTTTATTTAAACACATATATTATCAATGTAGATAAATGTGATATGCAATCATAATTTTTATAATATATATATCTTTGACGAATCCAAGTGGGAGTCCGGGTTGCCCAACCCCTTGTATGGGGAAAAATATATAAATTTCGTGCAGATTTTCGGGGCAAATGACGAAGATGGCAGTATCTACCGGAACACCAAATTCCCTGAACCCGTCAAATCCCCTTTTGCGATGGTTTTAACCACCAGTGTCTGTATATAGCTTGCAACCAGTGTACGGTCTGTGGATTATGTAATTACATGTACATATAACAACTCTGTGAAACACAAATGTTTTATTTTTCTTTCAGAACACTAGAAAGGTTTAAAAAGAAACAGAGTGCAGTATTCTATGATACATTCAATGAATTGATGGATTAGAAGCATATATTTAGGGACATTTTGGAATACATGTTATATTATATCATAGCCAGACCTTTTAGAGACAGCAATTTTATAAGAAGTTTGGAGGGAAAAATTCACACAAGTTGATCCGCTTAAAATTCAAACAAATGGGGGACAGTTTAAGTGTTGACCATGCAGCTACCAGGAAAAAAAAGAAGACATTCTTGTAATATTTTTGGACAGTGAATTGTCTTTACACGTTGATGGAATCAAACGTTCTTGATTGTGGAATATCCTTTTGATAGCAGTACATTATATATATTTGACATGCACCAGTATTCGCAAGTACTTTGACTTTGTTTGTGATATTTTCAACCAAACTGTTCAAACTGGATAAAATTTTTATACTAGCTTATTGATAAAAAAAGTGTTAGTTGTTATTATGATATACAGTTACCGTATTAAAGCATGAAAATTAGATGTTGTTATATTCTTCACAATAGTCATTGGAATTTATAATATAGTGATAATCTGGATTTCTACTTGTAAATTTCCCGGAAACTGAAATATATGAATATGCCTCTTTGTAAGAATGATACCGATTAAGTCTTTGTTTACTTTATTTAGATCTTTTTGTGTGTTTACACATATGGGGGTGGCCATTTCGACAATGTATGTATCTTCAGTGCAAAAACATTTTTGGAAGACTAAAAAAATTTGACAGTTGTGTATCAGTTTGATGAGATCTTGGGACTTGTATACAGAATGAGTGACCAGCAATTTGTTGACATCTTGGAGCTTGTTTACAGGATGAGTGACCAGCAATTCGCTGAGATCTTGGAGTTTGTATACAGGATGAGTTACAAGCAATTTCTTGACATCTTGGAGCTTGTATACAGGATGAGTGACCAGCAATGTGCTGAGATCTTGGAGCATGTATACAGGATGAGTGACCAGCAATTTGCTGAGATCTTTGGACTTGTATACAGGATAAGTGACCAGCAATTTGTTGACATCTTAGATCTTGTATGTAAGATGAGTGATTGGCATTGTTTGAGTTTTTTGGTTTTTGTGTATAGGATTAGTGATCAGCACTGAGATTTTTTGGCTTGGATGTGTAATCAGCACTTAGTTCATTAATTTTTGTCTTTTTATTAAGTCGATAAAACAATATTCGAAGCAACTGCTACTTATTCCATTACTATTTAACACAGTTTAACACTTAACCTATTTTAAACATGTTTAAGTGTTAATTAAGTGTTTCCAGGAGTTTTAACATGTTACATGTTAATAATTTTAACACTTCAACGTGTTAATTTGATATACACTAGTGTTAATATTTTAACACTTTAACATGTTTATCGGTTATACACTGGTGTTTATGTTTAAACACATTAACATGTATATTAAGTGTTTCCAGGAAGGTGTTAATAATAGTGTCAAATCATTAATACTACTTTTTACAGTGTATATACCAGAAGGCTGTAAATGTTCTGTGATATATATTTGTAGAGTACTCACTGGAACATTACATCCCAGAAGACTGTAAATGTTCTTTGATATATATGTTAGAGTACCCACAGGAACACTATATACCAGAAGACTGTAAATGCTCTGTGATATATTTTTTAGAGTTCCAACAGGAACACCATATACCAGAACACTGTAAATGTTCTTTTATGTATATTTCAGAGTACCCACAGGAACACTATATCCCAGAAGACAGTAAATGTTCTGTGATATATATTTGTAGAGTACCCACAGGAACATTATATACCAGAAGACAGTAAATGTTCTTTTATATATATTTGTAGAGTACCCAGAGGAACACTATATACCAGAAGACAGTAAATGTTCTGTGATATATATTTGTAGAGTACTCACTGGAACACTATATACCAGAAGACTGTAAATGTTCTTTGATATATATTTGTAGAGTACTCACTGGAACACTATATACCAAGAGATTAATTGATTGATATGGGGTTTAACGTCACTTTTAGCCGTATTTCAGCTATCTCATGACGGTCAGTTTTAGTGGTGGAGGAAGCCGGAGTGCCCGGAGAGAACCATCGACCTTGGACAGGAAACTGACATACCTTATCACTTACGATTGTATGTCGAGTGCACCCTTTTTTGTAATGTACAAAGTGGGGCGCGAACTCACACCGCAGTGATGATAGACTACAGTGGTTGTATAGGTAGTAGAACTACCTTAACCACCCGGCCATCCAGGCCCCTATACCAAGAGACAATAAATGTTCTTTGATATATATTTCAGAGTACCCACAGGAACACTATATACCAGAAGACAGTAAATGTTCTGTGATATATGAGAAGGCGTGTAGGAAGTATGGTATTACGTTGTCCTCTAGTTTTATCAGAGGTCTGAAAAGGGGGAGAGTAAATATTAACAACCAAGGACTCGGACCTGATGGAGCCAAAGCTGTTGCTCTGAGTTTAGTGGTAAGTAGCCTTAAAATCAGATATGATGGAAAACAAAGCTGTTTTTCCGAGTTTAAAAGGTGAATAGCTTTACATTTCGCATGATTCATCCCGAGCTGCTGCCCGGTGTTAAATAATGAATAGATCATTACAGCGTTGTTTGCGTTTATAGATGACCAACTTTAACGGTAAACATAACGATCCCAAAACTGCACTCCTGAGTTAGGCTGTAACTAGCATAAGAATTGCCCAAGTCAGTGCTAAAGCTGCTCACCTGGGTTTGGCTGTAACTAGCATAAGAATTGCCCATGACAGTGCTAAAGTTGTTTTCCTGAGTTTGGCTGTAACTAGTCTAAGAATTGCCCAAGTCAGTGCTAAAGCTGTTCTCCTGAGTTTGGCTGTAAATAGCATAAGATATTGGCTGTAAGCAGCATAAGAATTGCCCATGACAGTGCTAAAGCTGCCTTCCTGAGTTTGGCTGTAACTAGCATAAGACATGCCCATGTCAGTGCTTAAGCTGTTTTCTTGAGTTTGGCTGTAACTAGCATAAGAATTACCCATGTCAATACTTAAGCTGTTTTCTTAAGTTTGGCTGTAACTAGCTTAAGATATTGGCTGTTAGCAGCATAAGAATTGCCCATGACAGTGCTAAAGCTGTTTTCATGTGTTTAGTGTCAATAGTTCTAGCGTTCATCATATGAGAAATATTAAGAGAACATACATCTCTCCGAGCGGGATTTGTACGGACTCCACAATGCAGGAGAGACAAAATCCAGTCTTAAATATACAATAAAAACGTGGCCTTTTATAATGAGCTTTGCTCATGAAAAGGAAACAGCTTGAGGTTCTATATTGTAGGACTAATACCTCATAGTATGTTTAAGATGGTCCCTAGCACCGGTTTTTAAAGCGGAGTTCTTAAGTCCATGAACCCATGCCGGGTCGTCAACAAACATAAAATTAACATGCAAAGATGTCTTTCAATTATAATTGGAGACAGATTAGTATCAGCTTTAATAAGCTTGTTTCCAGTAATTTATTTGTCTATGCATATTTAAGTATGTTTAACTGAATAAATATGTTTAAACCAGCCTGCAAAGTGTTCTTACCATCACTGTCATCTATTGCTGTTTGAGCTACGTGAATATTAGTTTTAGCATTAGATACAACGAATCCCAGTGATCGAGCTCGTTGGTGGCTTAAGCATTCATTAATAAGCCAGAGTTGTTGTACTGTTAAGTGGCCAGTAGCTCGCTCTAGCATTAATCATAACATTGGTAAAATTGTTTTCTTGGTGTAGTGATAACTAGATGGTGGAGCCGAGCTTGTACAAAAATATTGCTGCGGTCAAGGAAGTGGAAAACTTTATTGTAATGAAATCAAGATTAACATCCCAAGCATCCCAAGATTCATCGAAATGTCTACATTTTAGATATATCAGACGTATTATAAATTAGATTATACGTATTATAAATTATATTATAAATGGTATTATAAATGTTTATGCTGTCTGGGAGCTGAATGTATGTTGTAATTGATTATATGCTCTTTATGGGCCCTTTGATTAGGTTAATAAAATATTCTTATTCTTATTCTTATCAGACGTGAAAACCTGATAAATGTATACAGTGTTATCTTTGCACGACGGCGAGTCAATGATTGATTGATTGATTGATTGAATATTGTTTAACGTCTACTGAGCAATATTTCAGCTATATCAAGACGAGAACAAGTTTGTTAATAAATAATCACTTTGGGGTATGGAAAGGGTCATAGGACGGGAAATTCTGACTGCCACTGGAAAAGTAGGGTGAAATCGAAAGGGGCGGGGAATTTAGCAATATAGCTGATCACCTACGGACCACTCAAAAAAGAGCTTGCTACAAGGGTTCTTTAACGTGCAGGAAGCGTGGCATTTCTTCCGACACGTGGACCTGAGTTTACATTCTATCCGAAAGATGGGTTGTGTATTTATTCACCCCGCACAACCACGGAATGGGTCCTATTTCTATATCCTGGGGTTCCCTCGGGGTCAGCCCCGTTTAGGAGGGTTCATACCCTCGAGGTCATACCCCGCAAGCCAGAGATACTAGGTCCTATTTCTATCCCCCGGGGTTCCCTCGGTGCAGCGAGTCAATGAAAGGTTGCAGCTTCCTTGACCGCAGCAATAGTAATATGAGTGGCAAAAGCGAGTCTCCTTCATTGCCCGTATGTATGGTTGTATGTGTGTGGCATGTTTTCATTTGGTTCTGGCATCTTTTCTTTGTGAATTAGAAAGACAACAGAATGCAATCCGACATAAGTTTTGGGGCAAATTTTCTGTACAAAACGTGATCGTGTTTCGCTTTTCTTACTGCAATTCTGTGTCTTTTGCCTAGAAAAAAAAATGCACAAACAAACCACCATGCATATGACTTCAAAAAGTTTTTTTTTATTGTGCTATCAATTGACACAGTACATGTGTTTAAACTATTTCATAAATAAGTGGTATATTTTCAGTTTGACAACACAGTAACACAACTCTCCATGTCGGGAAATTTTATTGGTAGACCTGGAATAAAAATCGTCACAGATATGTTGAGAGAAAATGATACAATAACAAATGTAGTAAGTAAAAATAGTGGACATTGAATGTGATTGTAATGTTCGGACTTTGTAAGTGTTTTCTGTTATCTTCCTTTCATTAATTGAATAAATTGAAGATGTTTACAAAAATCGGACAAGTGAAAGACGTTATACCTATGGGCCAGGCAGCTACACAAAAACAAACCAGAGGCATTTGTTTCTTAATGAAACAAGTGCCTCTGGTTTGTTTCCATATCCCCTCTCTACATATTCCACAATATTTTTAAATATTCAGAGAAGGGGTGTGGATTTCATGAAACAAGTGACAGTGAAACAAACTGCATTGCATAAAAAGGTTTTTGTAGAAGAATTTTGCAGTATTTGTTACAGGAATGGAAATGATACGGCAATAAGCCACAAACTAGCCTCTAAACTTTCATCCTGAGTTAAGAACATCTACGTGACATCAAAACAATTCACACAACCGGTTTACTAGGATGCGAAAGTATTCTCTCATGTTAACGCTCTTTCAACTTTTAAAAAATGTGAAAATGTTTTCTACTTATTGCTCTAAATATTATATATATTCTTATTTTATTATTATTATTATTATTATTATTATTACTATTATTATTACTATTATTATTATTACTCTTATTATTATTGTTATTATCACATTTTTTCAGGATCTGTCTGAAAATGAACTGGAATCGTATGGTGCAGAAGTTTTGTGCCACCTGTTGGAAGATAATTCCACAATAATTAGTATCAATGTATCAGGTTCGTACGGTACAGAAGTTTGTGCCACTCGTTGAAAAATAATTCCAAAATAATTAGTAATAATGTGTCAGGTTTGTATTGTGCCAAAGTTTTGTACCACCTGTATATAGTAAAAGATTTCCACAATAATTAGTATCAATAGATCAGGTTCGTATGGTGCAGAAGAAGAAGAATGTTTTATTGTCCATTAAAATGGGCCCACGAGGGGCATGATACAAAAACACATACAAACAAGCAAAGTAAAACAGATTACAATTCTACATGACAATATACATACTCATATGTATAAATCAACAAATTGTAATGACTAGTGCACTCAAGTACAACCTTGGCGGGGTTTCTGCAAATTGATAAATATGCATTTGTTAATATTACGATGATAATTATTAACATGTCTAATATTTTTCCTGTCTTCCTTATTGACTTATTAAAATATTTTCGATTATATACATTGAGTAAGCGTAATGTAGGCTGCAAGCCTAGGTTGCCATCCCCGTGCCTAATGCAGGCGAGATAGCAATAAGAGGTAACTCGTCCGCAAAAGGCACCAAGGGACAATGCTTAATCAAACAGACTTTGCCTGAATTATAAATAATTTAATAAGTTAATAATTACTAAAGAGGGCTTCAAGAAAGGGTGGCCATCCTTGTGCCAAGTGCAGACATGTTAGCAGTATGGGTAAAATAACTGCAAATGGCACCAAGGGACAATGCTTAATGACACACCCATCTTTACCCTTAAACGAAAGACAGAAATTTTTTCTAACAAATCAGATTAGATCTTGCTTTCTTTGATTAGCTCACATATTTTTATTAAGACGTCAACATTCTCTGTGTTAAGTATCCAAATTAGCTTTTCATTGTTATTTAAATGAAGAAAGTTTGGACATACAGTGAGAACTGTGTCAATTATATGATTTGTTGTGTCTTCGTGGAATTTACATGAAAACAAAAATGCATTTCGTCATCCACCTCGCCAGAGCTGCACCTGAGGCATGTCCTATTTTGTCGGGGAGTACCCTGATATCGACCTTGCTCAATTGCGAGCCTATGTGCAGAGATCCTCAATCTAGTGAAATTTTTTCCTGTGTTCAGGGGAGCGAAGCAACATTAAATACGGTTTTATACCAAAATTACACTTAAATTTGACATAAGTGCATAGTTTGCCCTCTGAACTCTTCCCGAGTTCACCTAACCAATTTCCTACATAATACTGGTACAAGTATTTTTTATACATGTTTTTGAACATGTAAGGTCCAACCTTTTTTAAGTCAATGATACCAGAGATGTGCCTCAAAGCAAATGCAATTGAGCCATACCACGACTGTATTTTTTGTTTATGTAGGGATTGTGACTCACAATAAGCATCTCTTAATATTGGAAACATGGATCCTAGATTTTCAAGGCGATACCAGTATTTTAACATGGATTTTATCACATCGTAATGTAAAGGAAAGCGCCCCAATTCTGAGAGAGTGGCAAGATGTATTGCCTTCTTATTCACCCCTAAAACAGTTTTGCAAAATTTTATATGCAAGTTATCTACAGGTAATTTGGAAAATGCATCCCCTATTGCAGAGTTATCCGAGGTTAACTTTTTTTTAAATGGATTAAAGTATCCCCAAATTTCTGCCCCATATAATAAAATAGGTTTAACTGTATGGTCAAACACATGTATACAATTTCTGACATTTGGATTGAGAGACAGGAAATCTTTCCGAAGTTTATGGTATGCTTTTTAGCTTTATTATATAACTCCCTCTGAGCACACGAAAAAGATCCAGATGCACTAAAAGTTATACCTAGGTATTTACAATGCTGTACACATTCAATAACACTGTTTTCATACCTTAACATGTGTTTAATGTGTCTGCCTGCCTTGTTGAACATTATTATTTTAGTTTTTGAAATGTTAAGTTGTAGACACCAATCATTACAATATAGGTTTAACTGATCAGTCCAACAGCAGAAGTTGATAAAAGAACAATGTCATCTGCATAGAGTAGACAATTTAATAGTCTTGCATTTATTTCTACAGGATCAGGAGTGTCTGAAAGGGATGTTGGTAGATCATTAATAAAAATATTAAACAAGTTAGGACTTAGATTGTCACCCTGCTTAACTCCAACATCTATTTGGAAAAAATCTGTTATTTTATTTTTATCAGTTCTAACACACGATTTACTGTGACCATACATATTTTTAATTAAATTGTAAAAATTAGAACCAATCCCTTTTTTAAAAAAATAGAGCAGTGCTCAAGGTCCCCCGCCTTAGAATTGTATGTTAGATGAATGGAGTGTTTTTTACCTGTTGCCAGCTTTGAGTGCAATATCCTCAAAAACTGAAAGATACAACAAAAATTTGTTGGCATTTTCATGAAAGCATTCAAGGAAAGGAATCCAACGGGGAAAATCCCATCGCATTGGATAATAAATAAAAATTTTACACAAAAACCAAAATGGCATTTTTTGGCCCCCTTCGGTACCTTCAACCCTAATTATCTCGAAAACAGTAAGAGATAGCAAAAACTGCTGGCATTATAATGAAAGCATTCATTGAGAGGAATCCAATGAAAAAAATCCCATCAAAATCGGATAAAAAATAAAAATTTCCCACACGAACCAAAATGGCAT
>MJUU01058123.1:68173-81028 GCA_002080025.1 Modiolus philippinarum
TTCCAATGAAAATACTCTGTCTAAATCAGACAAATATGAAATTCACCCTTTTTTAGCCTATTTGAAATTTTCACAAAAATCATAAGCATTAGAGAAATTTCATTACAACACTTTGAAAACAACTTTTCAAGAGGTTTACAATGAAAAAAGTGTCTCTCCAACAGTTTGACTTCACAATATCTATGCTTAAATTTTTTTCTTGAAAAAAAAAAGAAAATTGCAGGAGAAATCAACGGAAGTCAAAGTCGAATTATCTCCCCTTCCTGATTTCAAACAATGATCATATTCCTTCATGCACATCTACATATAGTGCTCTTCCTTTGTTCAAAGTTTCATCAAAATCCTTCCAGTGGTTTAAGAGATGTGCGCTTACGAGGTAACCCATACACTGGGAATCAACGAAAAGTCAAAGTCGAATTATCTCCCCTCCCTGGTTTCGGTCAATAATTATATTCCTTCATGCACACCTCCATTTAGTGTCCTTCCTTTCATATAGTGTCCTTCCTTTGTGTAAAGTTTCATCAAAATCCTTCAAGTGGTTTAAGAGGAGTTGCGCTTACGAGGTAACCCATACATAGGGAATCAACGAAAATTCAAAGTCGAATTATCTCCCCTTCCTGGTTTCGGACAATAATCGTATTCCTTCATGCACATCTCCACATAGTGTCCTTGATTTGTGCAAAGTTTCATCAAAATCCTTCAAGTGGTTTAAGAGGAGTTGCGCTTACGAGGTAACCCATATATAGGGAACTAACGAAAATTCAAAGTCGAATTATCTCCCCTTCCTGGTTTTGGACAATAATCATATTCCTTCATGCACATCTCCATATAGTGCCCTACTTTTGTGCAAAGTTTCATCAAAATCCTTCAAGTGGTTTAAGAGGAGTTGCGCTTACGAGAAGTGTGGACAGACGGACAGACAGACAGGGTGATTCCTATATACCCCCCCAAACTTTGTTTGCGGGAGGTATAATAAATTTTATTTTTAGAAATTGTGACCTTGACCTTTGACCTACTGACCCCCAAAATCAATAGGGTTCTTGCCCTTCCCTATTCCTTCCATCTGTATAAGTTTTGTTTCAATCAGACAAGGGATACTCAAGTTATCATCCGGAAACGACATCCGGAATGACGGAATGACGGAAGGACGGAAGGACGGAAAGGCGAATTCTATAGTCCCCCGCTTTCGCGAAAGGCGGGGGACAATAATTTCAATTTAATCCCCTGGTGTATAACTGTATCAAAAGCCTTTTTTAAAATCAACAAAGCAGGCAAACAATCTACTATCTTTTTTGCAACTATATTTATCAATCAAAGTTTTTAGAATAAACATATGGTCTGATGGTCTTGCTTTTTTTGTAAAACTTATTTGAGCATCATTAATAATATTGTTTTTGTCCAAATATTTATGCAGGCGGGTATCTAAAATTTTATTTAAGAGTTTTCCCAGTGCAGCAGTAATTGTTATAGTTATTGGGATCTGAAGCATCGTTGGCTTTCTGAACCGGCACTATATAACCAGGAGAAGGTTTATGTCGCCTGTTGGAACAATTCCACAATAATCATCAATGTGTCAGGTTCGTATGGTGTGGAAAGTTTTGTGCCACTCGTTGGAAGATAATTCCACAATAATTATAATCAATGTCCAAGGTTCGTATGGTGTGTAAGTTTTGTGCCACCTGTAGGAAGAGAATTCCACAATAATTAGTTTCAATGTGTCAGGGTTGTATGGTGCGGTTTCAATGTGTCAGGTTTGTATGGTGCGGTTTCAATGTGTCAGGTTTGTATGGTGCGGAAGTTTTATGCGAACTCTACAATAATTAGTATCAACATTTAAGGTATATGTGTTTTAGATCTAATGCCACTTCTGACAATGATGGTAGACTTTAATGATAAAGAATGGGTAAGGGTTAGGCTCCTATGAATTTATTATGAGTGTGACGTAAAATTAAGAACTTTTCTTCTATGAATTTCACTTTCTCTCAATATTTTTGGTGAATTATGAGTTGACACAGAGTTGACCTTTGTCATCAGTTTCGTTCGAATTTCACTGTAATGAAATTCATTAACACGAAAATGAGTTTTTACCCAAGCAAACATTTTCCTGTATGTTATGTTAAAATAAAATGTGTTTGTTGGTGTTTGTCTGTTTATATGGTTTCCATATTTCTTCAGTTGATGTGACATTAAGCCAATATTACAAAATAGTTAACTATTTTTCTACTCCAGGCATTTGTTTTAAAGATAAATGTTGTGAGATGGTCCCAAATTGACATGTATTAACAAGATAAAGTAGACCACAAGTAAAATGTGAAAATGACGAAAATGTACAAATAAATAAAAAGAAACAAACAAAAAAAACAACTCAATATCACAAAAAATCACAAAAAGGGCATTTTCGCCTCTCTTTAACTTCCTTCTTCCCTTTTGTAATTTTTAGCTAATTTTGGAAAATTTGTCATTTTTTGCCTTTTAATTGTGGCCTAATTTATTATTATTATTTCATTTTAAAGAATAGACAATGAGTGTAGCTTATCTTAAGGCAATGTGATGTAATTTATTTATAGGCAATTAATGTGACGCTATTTAGTTTGGATTTGATTTTTTTGCAGGCAACTGATTCAAAGAAAGTGACGCCATTTATTTTAAAAATTGATATTTATTTACAGGCAACTGATTCAAAGAAAGTGACGCCATTTATTTTAAAAATTGATATTTATTTACAGGCAATGGATTCAAAGAATGTGACGCCATTTATTTTGGAAATGTATTATCTTCATATGTATGTATTTCATTAATTAAGAAATACCTGTATAAATATTTATTTTTGCATTATTTGCTCCTTTTAGGTGTAAATATATATTATATTTATGTTTATTTGCAATGAAAATATCATTCCCAAGTTGTTGGATTAAACCTATTCGTACCTTGATGGTTCCGAAGTTCCCAGTGATGTAGACCCGTCCATCTCTGTCTTACGAGGAGGTACGTAATCAGTCCTTTACAAAGAACACCTGTTCATCTCTGTCTTACAAGATACAATCCGTCCTTTATAAAGCAGACCTGTCCATCTCTGTCTTACGAGGTACAATCCTTCCTTTACAAAGCAGACCTGTTCATCTCTGTCTTACGAGATACAATCCGACCTTCACAAAGCAGACGTGTCCATCTCTGTCCTTTACAAAGACCTGTCCATTACTGTCTTACGAGGTAAAATCCGTCCTTCACAAAGCAGACGTCTTCATCTCTGTCTAACGAGGTACAATCCGTCCTTCACAAATCAGACCTGTCCATCTCTGTCTTACGAGGTACAATCCTTCCTTTACAAAGCAGACCTGTCCATCTCACGGTCTTAGGAGATACAATCCGACCTTCACAAAGCAGACGTGTCCATCTCTGTCCTTTACAAAGACCTGTCCATCACTTTCTTACGAGTAAAAAATCCGTCCTTCACAAAGCAAACGTGTTCATCTCTGTCTAACGAGGTACAATCCGTCTTTCACAAATCAGACCTGTCCATCTCTGTCTTACGAGGTACAATCCCTCCTTCACAAATCAGACCTGTCAATCTCTGTCTTACGAGGTACAATCCTTCCTTTACAAAGCAGACCTATCCATCTCACGGTCTTAGGAGATACAATCCGACCTTCACAAAGCAGACGTGTCCATCTCTGTCCTTGACAAAGACCTGTCCATCACTTTCTTACGAGTAAAAAAACTCCGTCCTTCACAAAGCAGACGTGTTCATCTCTGTCTAACGAGGTACAATCCGTCCTTAACAAAGCAGACCTGTCCATCTCTGTCTTACGAGGTACAATCCCTCCTTCACAAATCAGACCTGTCCATCTCTGTCTTACGAGGTACAATCCGTCCTTCACAAAGCAGACCTGTCCATCTCTGTCTTTCGAGATACAATCCGTCCTTAATAAAGCAGACCCGTCCATCTCTGTCTTACAAGGTACAAGCCGTCTTTAACAAAGCAGACATGTCAATCTCTGTCTTACGGGGTAAGTTATTCGTGCTTTATAAAGCAGATCTGTCAATCTCTGTATTGTTACAATTAGTGTATTGTTACAACTAAATATGTTCACCGGCTAATTAAAATAGTTGATCCACACTGGGTTTTTATTTTGAACTGGGCCAACGAACTAGGTTATACTCGCTGAGTCCGGCTTCTGTTCTTACTGTTTCCGAACAGTAAAAACACTAGAACCAGCCTGAGTTCCAGACCTCTTTTGGACTACTGGTAGCACCTTTCCTGCTGCAGGCAACACAGTTACAGGACAACGTTTCTTCCTGTTCCCGGACAGAAGACAACACCGTCACTCAACTACGGTAACACCGTTCCTGTTCCAGGCGACAAAGCTACAACTGGATTAAGCGACGTTTCATCATCATGAATGTTGATCCAACAGATCTAGATATGTCCGAGAAATCAATTTCAAAACTTCAGGATACAAGAGTCAAAACACTTACAGAGAAAGAGCAAGAACTATATTCACAGACATGTGACAAATATTATCAAGATGTAGAGTATTTATGGACAATACTCGACGCCCTGCTTAAAGAAGCAGACAATCCTACCGCGAGCTTACGGGACCAGTCAAACCTAGGTGAAAAAATTGTATTAGCAAAAATCAGGTACTGGAAACAATTCAGGGCCTATAAAAACTTCCTGAAATCCAGCAGGACCGAAGAGAGCAAACATGAATTGGAAGCATGTGAAACATTGTCAAGCCTCCGGGAACATAACGTAACTACCATCCGTAATCTACAGGAATCTATGAAGGCTCTGACGCCCAAGAAAACATCTAGGGCTCTGAGTAGTAGTTCATCGTCCCACAAAAGTAAACACCTTTCACAAGGTGGGACGTCTAGACATAAAGACGCTTCCAATCTGGTGAAGAGAAAAAGTGTCAAAGCGGAGGCTTTGAAAGCTAGAGTTGCCTTTGCAGAACAGCAGGCTACTTTGTTAAAGAAAGAAGCAATAATTAAGGCCGACATGACAGTGTTGGAAAGCAAAAAAGAAGCTGTCATGGCAGAAACTGAAGCCAAGATCCTGGATGCGGATAGTAGTCAATCAGGAGTTGATAGTGAAGACCAGCGAAGTCAGTTGCATATAGATGAAACAAACCCGCTTCAACGGGTTCATCAGTATGTTGAACACTCCTTCAATGTTACAAATAAGGAGGTACAAAATATCCCGTCAGCAGTATATGGGGCCTCCAGGCCACCGGAAGTTACGTCAACCCCAACAGTAGTATATGGGTCCTCCAGACAGCAGGAAATTGCGTCAACTCCAACAGTAGTATATGGAGCACCAGAGGTAACATCTACTCCAGCTTATGCTGGACCACCTTGTAAATCTCAGTCTGTTACATTTCAGCTTAACAGAGATGCGCCAGCATTTGAATCATCACGTCAGCATTTGTCACGTGACATGCCAATACCAAGTTCACAAGCAGTAAACCTGGGGGATGACAGTACTGTAAACCAGACTTCAGATATAACCAGATTCCTTCTCCATAAGGAAATACTGTTATCTTGTCTTACTAATTTCAACGACCGTGCTGAATCCTACTTTGTGTGGAAAAATAGCTTCAAGTCAGTTGTTGATGAAGCCAAAGTGTCTGACTCACAACAGTTAAACCTCCTAGTAAAATGGCTGGGAGTTGAGTCTTCAAAACAGGCTGAAAGTATAAGGAGGTCATGTGAGAACCCCACTGAATATCTCAGATTGCTGTGGGATCGTTTAGATACCAGGTATGGATCCCCTGAAATGGTGGAAGCGTCAATAATGGACAGATTGGCGAAATTCCCAAAACTGACAAAGAAGGACAGCTCACGTCTGTATGAGTTGTCCGATTTATTGTCGGAGATAGAACACATCAAACAGAATCCTAAATTCCAGTCACTTCTTGGATATTTTGATTCTTCATCTGGGATAAGGCCAATAGTCAGTAAGCTCCCTTATGGACTCCAAGAAAAATGGACAACAAGAGCTTATTACTACAAGACGTCACATAATGTACCATTTCCGCCATTCACAGAATTCTCCAGATTCATTTGGGAAATGAGTATAATTAAAAATGATCCCGGATTCTGTTATGAACAAGAACGCAAACAACTGGGAAGAAAATCACCCGTGGCCAAAACCCGGGTAGCATCTCACAAGACGGATGTCGACAGATCTGCAAACAAGCCCAGTATAGACATTGGGGGCACCCTGTCCCAGTGTACAGAGAATGGAGCAAAAGACAGGTGCGTTATACACAACACAAGACATTCATTAGACGAGTGTAGAGGATTCAAGTCCAAATCAATTGAGGAGCGGAGAGATATCCTGAAACAAAACAACCTATGTTTTAGGTGTTGCGCCTCTACAACCCACAGGAGCAGAGATTGCAAGGCGAAGATTTCCTGCATAACAACACACCACTGCCTTACACATAATCAGGAAGGCATCTTCAGTTGGCCCCGCTCAACATCAAGGCGGGGAGACTGTGCAACAGAACGGCGGGGAGGCAAGTAATGCCAACAGTACTGACAGAACAGTTAACTCATCTTGTACAGAGATCTGTGGAAATAACACATGCAAATCATGTGCCAAGATCATCCCTGTCAAAGTGCATCATAGGGACAACTCCAACAAGACTGTTGAAATCTATGCAGTTCTTGATGACCAAAGTAATAGGTCCCTAGCATCGCCAGAGTTTTTTGAATTCTTCAACATTGAAGACGAACCAGAAAATTATACCCTGACCACTTGCTCAGGTCGTATTGCCACGAGTGGCAGAAGAGCCAACGGATTTGTGGTCCAATCTTTACATGGACATGAAGAATTAGAACTGCCAGTTTTAGTAGAATGTGATTACATTCCAAGCAGCAGAGACGAAATTCCGTCACCAGAATCTGCCGTACACTTTCCACATATGAAAGATATAGCTGGAAGAATCCCGCAAATCAAAGATAGCAGGAAGATAATGTTGCTCATAGGAAGAGACCTTCCCGAAGTCCATCATGTCCTGGATTATAGATATGGACCACCTGGATCACCCTTTGCCCAGAAATTGAGACTGGGCTGGGTAGTCATCGGAGAAATCTGTCTGGACTACCAACATGCAACTCCAGACTTATCTGTGAAGAAAATATTTGTCTTACCATCAGGCCAACCTACAACACTAAGACCATGTGAAAGTAAAATATGTGTACGGGAACCAGATCCTGCTTGTTTCAATACTGCAACTAAAACAGTAGACATTCCAGAATATGATATCTTTGCTAAGACAAAAGATGACGACAAACCAGGAATGTTGTATGAAGATAAAACATTTATGAAACAAATGGACAACCAGTTTGTAAGAGACTCTACAGGCAGTTGGGTATCTCCGTTACCATTTCGGACACCAAGACAACGACTTCAACAAGCTGTTAAAAGAGCAGAATTCCTCGAAAACAGTCTGACGAGGAACGCTCTCAAAAGAGAACATTTTATAGAATTTATGTCAAAGATATTAGACAACAACCATGCGGAAGTTGCTCCGCCGTTGCAAGAACAAGAAGAATGTTGGTATTTACCGTTGTTTGGAGTATACCATCCCAAGAAACCTGAAAAGATCAGGGGTGTGTTCGATTCCTCCGCAAAGTTCGACGGAGTATCCCTCAACAGTGTTTTGATGTCTGGTCCAGACCTATCAAACAGCTTACTGGGAGTCCTGATACGTTTCAGGAGAGAGATGGTTGCTGTTACTGCTGACGTTCAGCACATGTTCCACTGCTTTGTAGTGAGAGAAGATCACAGAAACTACCTTAGATTCCTGTGGTATAAAGACAATGATATTGACAAAGGATTGATAGAGTACCTAATGAGAGTACATGTCTTCGGCAACAGTCCATCCCCAGCAGTGGCAACGTTGGGGTTACGTAAGACAGTACAGGCCGCAGAGCCAGAGTACGGCGAAGATGTAACAAATTTTGTGACTAAAGACTTTTATGTTGATGATGGATTAACATCATACCCAGCAGCAGAGGGGGCCATCAAAGTCGTCAAAGACACACAAGCAGCATTGAAGAAGTACGGAAATCTCCGTTTGCACAAGTTTGCATCCAACAGTGCTGAAGTTATGTCTGCATTTCCAACAAGCGATTTAGCTACAAACTTGAAAGATTTAGATCTTGGGGCCAACAACAAACGACTCCAGCGTAGCCTTGGACTAATATGGGATGTCAACACAGACATGTTCTTATTCCAGCTATCGGACACAAAACCTATAACAAGACGAGGTGTATTATCTACGATAAACAGCATATATGATCCGCTTGGATTCTTAGCCCCAGTGATTATCAAAGGGAAGCTGATTCTAAGGAAGTTGACTTCAACAACAGTTGATTGGGATGAACCAGTCCCGGATGACATTGCATCAGAACGGGAAACTTGGCGAGATGAACTGCAAGAACTAGAAACATTACACGATGGTGAGATTCGTACTCATGTTTCTTCAGATATTTCTGTTGCCAAAACTCTCGCAACACCAGATAGTCCTTACATAGGGACTGGGAGATTCCAGCACTTCTCAGACTGGAGTGCCCTTATACATAGAATTACATTCCTGAAACGTTCATCCCGTCTACGTCTGAACGGGAGTTCAAAGCTTGAACCTGACAACACTTCACTTCAAGAAGCAGAAGACTTCAATATATCATCACTACAACGTGAAGTTTATGAAGAAGATATAGACTGTATAAGTCACAAGATTTATTGGCGAAAGAAGTTCAACTGTCAATCTGAATCCGCTTTTGGATGAAAAAGGACATACTCTTCCAGATACTTCTTCGGATATTTCCGTTACAAGAATATTCACAACTGCAAGTAATTCCTTCGTAAGAAGAGGAAGACTCCAGAATATCTCAACCTGGATATCGCCATATTCTACTTTACCGTATTTATGGTTCATCTGTGAATTCAAGATCGGTTAACGATCACCGAGATAATTCGTCTGGTGGAAGTGCATAAAGTGTAAATAATTATATTCAGCAAATATTAAGAATAATATAATAAATTTCTGTTGTTTATTTAGACAATAGTGATATCAAGTAGATATCAGACGGGGAGTGTATTGTCACAATTAGTGTATTGTTACAACTAAATTTATATTTATTATGGGAAGTATTCCGAATACACCGAATGCCCGGGACCGAATGATACCTCTTTTGTTTTTCGTTTCCACCTTTCTCTCGAATAATCAGATCATACGACACGAAACGTTTAGTCCAGATAGTATTTGGAATTTAGACCTAGTTCAATAACAGTGTAAGTTTTATAATTATACTTGAATTATATTTGGATGAAGATTAATCCGTTTAACGTTACTACACAACAGTTTATTGTGAATATCAGCTCTACACGTTGATTACATAATTTGCTATAAATATCGATTTTAACGGAATGTTCATCTCACACCGAAACGTACAACTATTGATTATAATTATATTTACAAGTTTCAACAAAGTATTTAAAGTTTTCATGTATTATTTCCGTCTAAAAGAGAAAGATAAACAACCGTTATTCAGTTGCATAATTCGTATAAATCTAGAATATACGGCAACCAATTAGTGACATTTAAATACATCCAGATTTAATTATGGAACACATATTCCGTGAGTTGCAGCAATTCAACTGTATTCTTCCGTGACTATACCGGAACTCGATGTTTGATATTACACAGACACACGTCATATTTGTGTTTATTTATGCAAATTATTGTGTATTTAAATATGTTGACATTTTACTCATAACTATGGTAGCATAAGTTGACTATAAATTCTCATTATTTTGGACACATAACTTATGATTGTTAATTATTGTATTTTTCAGGTTTTTACCAATATGTTCACCGGCTAATTAAAAAAGTTGATCCACACTGGGTTTTTATTTTGAATTGGGCCAACGAACTAGGTTATACTCGCTGAGTCCGGCTCAGTACAATCTCTGTCTCACCAGTTACAATCCATCCTTACAAAGCAGATCTTTCCATCTCTGTATTACGAGGTACAATCCATCCTTTACAAAGCAGACCTGTCCATCTCTGTCTTACGGGGTAAGTTATCCGTGCTTTATAATGCAGATCTGTCAATCCCTGTCTCACCAGTTACAATCCATCCTTTACAAAGCAGATCTGTCCATCTCTGTAATACGAGGTACAATCCATCCTTTACAAAGCAGACCTGTCCATTTCAGTCTTACAAGGTACAATCCGTCCTTTACAAAGGAGACCTGTCCATCTCTACCTTCCTTTACAAAGCAGACCTGTCCATCTCTGTCTTACGGGGTAAGTTATCCGTCCTTTATAAAGCAGATCTGTCAATCTCTGTCTCACCAGTCACAATCCATCCTTTACAAAGCAGATCTGTCCATCTCTGTATTACGAGGTACAATCCATCCTTTACAAAGCAGACCTGTCCGTCCCTGTCTTACGGGGTAAGTTATCCGTGTAAAGCAGATCTGTCAATCCCTGTCTCACCAGTTACAATCCATCCTTTACAAAGCAGATCTGTCCATCTCTGTATTACGAGGTACAATCCATCCTTTACAAAGCAGACCTGTCCATTTCAGTCTTACAAGGTACAATCCGTCCTTTACAAAGGAGACCTGTCCATCTCTACCTTCCTTTACAAAGCAGACCTGTCCATCTCTGTTTACGAAATACAATCCGACCTTCACAAAGCAGACGTGTCCATCTCTGTCTTCCAAGGTACAATCCGTCTTTAACAAAGCTGACATGTCAATCTCTGTCTTACGGGGTACGTAATCCGTCCTTTATAAAGCAGATCTGTCAATCTCTGTCTCACCAGTTACAATCCATCCTTTAGAAAGCAGACCTGTCTTACGAGGTACAATCCGTCCTTCACAAAGCAGATCTGTCTATCTCTGTCTTACGTGCTACGTAATCCGTCCTTTACAAAGCAGATCTGTCCATCTCTGTATTACGAGGTACAATCCATCCTTTACAAAGTAGACGTGTCCATCTGTCTTGCGAGGAACAATCCGTCCCCTATAAAGCAGACCTGTCCATCTCGGCTTACGAGGTACAATCCAACCATCACCTGTCCGTCATTGTCTTATAAGGTACGTAATCCGACCTTTACAAAGCAGACGTGCCCATCTCTATCTTACGAGTTACAACCCAGACCTGTCCATCTCTGTCTTACGAGGTACATAATCCGTCCTTTACGAAGAAGACTTGTCCATCTCTTTCTATCGAGGTACAATCCGTCCTTCACAAAGTAGACCTATCCATCTCTGTCTTACAAGATACAATCCGTCCTTAACAAAGCAGACATATCCATCTCTGTCTAGCGAGGTACAATCCGTCCTTTATAAATTTGTCTTACGAAGTACATAATCCGTCCTTCACAAAGCAGACCTGTCCATCTCCATCTTATGAGGTAAAATCCCTCCTTATCAAAGCAGACCTGTCCATCTCTGCTCACAAGGTACAATCCATCCTTCACAAAGCAGACCTGTCCATTTCTGTCCTACGGGTTACGTAATCCGTCCTTTATAAAGCACATCTGTCCATCTCTGTCTCACCAGTTACAATCCATGCTTTTCAAAGCAGACCTGTCTTACGAGGTACAATCCATCCTTCACAAAGCAGACCTATCCATTTCTGTCTTACGGGGTACGTAATCCGTCCTTTATAAAGCAAATCTGTCAGTCTCTGTCTCATCAGGTACAATCCATCCTTTAGAAAGCAGTTCTGTCTTACGAGGTACAACCCGTCCTTCACAAAGCAGATCTGTCCATCTCTGTATTACAAGGTACAATCCGTCCTTTATAAAGCAGACCTGTCCATCTCTGTCTTACGAGATACAATCCGTCCTTCGACCTTTACAAAGCAGACCTGTCCATCTCTGCCTAACGAGGTACAATCCTTCATTTACAAAGTATAACTGTCCATCTCTGTCTTACGAGATACAATTCGACAGTCAAAAAGCAGACGTGTCCATCTCTGTCCTTTACAAAGACCTGTCCATCAATGTCTTACGAGGTACAACCCGTCCTTCACAAAGCAGACCTGTTCATCTCTGTCTAACGAGGTACAATCCGTCCTTCACAAAGCAGACTGATCCATCTCTGTCTTACGATGTGCAATCCGTCCTTAATAAAGCAGACCTGTCCATCTCTGTATACGAGGTACAATCCATCCTTCACAAATGAGACCTGTCCATCTCTGTCTTTCGAGGTACAATCCGTCTTTCACAAATCAGACCTGTCCATCTCTGTCTTACGAGGTTCAATCCGTCCTTCACAAATCAGACCTGTCCATCTCTGTGTTATCCGTCCTTAATAAAGCAGACCTGTCCATCTCTGTGTTACGTAGTACATAATCCGTCCTTCACAAAGCAGACCTGTCCATCTCCATCTTATGAGGTACAATCCGCCCTTTACAAAGCAGACCTGTCCATCTCTGCTTACGAGGTACAATCCATCCTTCACAAAGCAGAACTGTCCATCTCTGTCTTACGGGGTACGTAATCCGTCCTTTATAAAGCAGATCTGTCAATCTCTGTCTCAACAGCTACAATCCATCCTTTAGAAAGCAGACCTGTCTTACGAGGTACAATCCGTCCTTCACAAAGCAGATCTGTCTATCTCTGTCTTACGTTCTACGTAATCCGTCCTTTACAAAGCAGATCTGTCCATCCCTGTATTACGAGGTACAATCTTCTTTACAAAGCAGACCTATCCATCTCTGTCATCCGTCCTTTACAAGGCAGACCTGTCCATCTCTGTCTTACGAGATACAATCCAACAGTCACAAAGCAGACGTGTCCATCTCTGTGCTTTACAAA
>MJUU01058123.1:91003-111366 GCA_002080025.1 Modiolus philippinarum
TTACTTTTATTATTTTTTATTTCATTTTTAATTTATTGTTCATTATTTATTTTTATTAATTATTTTCATTATTACCTTTATAATATTTTTATTTGTTTTTTAATTTTGTTTTTAATTTATTGTTTATTATTCATGTTTATTTTTTTATTTACTATTATGACAATTATTATTTTTATTTTTAACAATATTTACAATATTTATTTATTATTTTTCATTATTATATTTATTTATTTGATTGTTTTTACTTTCATTTTTAATTTATTGTTTTTTTATATATATATAATTCTATTTGTTTTCATTATCTGTAAGTTAATTTATTGATATTCTTAATTTATTAATATTTCATTTATTGTATTAATTATTTTATTATTACTTTTATTATTAATCTATTTTTTATTTCATTTTTAATTTATTGTTTATTATTTTAATTTATTTTTATTTATTAACTATTACTATTATTACCTATATTTATAATTATTTATTAATTATTTTTTATTAATTTTTATTATTTTTTTTCTTCTATTGATTTTTCATGATTATTTTATTTATTTATTCATTTATTTTAATGTTAGTTCTATTTTGGCTAATTATTAGATATCCCAACAACTTTATAATTTATTTTTTTCCAACCTGAACTACTTTACCCTAACTTTCATTAAATTTAACCCTAACCTGAACATCGATGATTATAACTTATCACTAATCATTAATATATATGTAATCCTAATCCAAAAGATTTAAATAATACCTATCTTAAAATTGAAAATCATTTTATTTATTAATTAATGATAACCTAACCTAAAGCTTTCAAACAAACACTAACGTTAATAATGGTATCATCCCCAATAGTTTTACCCTAACAAAAGTAATCCTAACCTAAATTGAACTGTTATCATACAGTATTCTCTAATAATGTATAACATTACCCATGCCTCTAACCTAGGGCTTTATTAACCACAGCAAAGTCTAAGCTGTCCCTAACCCTAATCCTTTTTCATAGCTTAACCCTTACCCTTACTAGATCTGTTACCCTAGTCATACTGATATCATAATTCATTGAAAACACATAATGAAACTATGACTATGAACTGACACAAAACATCAATAACAGTGATATGAACATAAGACCATTAATGACTATGAACACATAACATGTAAACATATTTAAGTTATAAATGATAACAAGTAGAAAACGAAATAAACGTTAAGTGATACTATGAAAACAATTCGATACTGAAGATAATATGAAAACTAATGTGAAATGAAATACTAAAAGCGAAAGCATAACGTCAGCTATGACTATCAACTGACATTAACTATGAACACAAATAGATATTGAAACAATATGAACTACAAATAAAAACATAAGGATAAATATGAAGTGATACAACATGACATTGAACACAAACACAACAGAACATGATAACTTAACAGCATTAATGTAAGCTAAACAAAAAAATAACGTCAACTATGACAATGTATTGACACAGGACATGTAAACATATGAACATTAACACGAATGTGAACAGCAAATCATAAGCAAACAGTTAACTACGACTATAAAGTGATATTAAAACATGTAAACATATGAATATTAACACTGATGTGAACCAAAAAATATAAACATAACGTCAGTTTGACAATAAATTGACCCAAACTATGAAAACAAATAGATACTGACGAAAAAACGAACACCAAATACAAACAGAAACTTTAAACCATTAACATAAATTGACACAAGATATGTAAACATATGAACATTGACACGGATGTTAATACCAAAACACGAAACATAACGTTAGGTATGAACACAAACACAACAATAAATGACAACATAATGACACTGATATGAACTGTTCCATGAAAACATAATATGATATGTTAAATATGAACACAAACATGACAAAGTATTAAACCAAATGTGAACTTTGACATCAAAACAAAACACGACACATAGAATATGAACACAAATACAACAAGACAAGACAACATAATGATATGAACTGTTAAATGAAAACATAACAAGATACGTTAACTATAACTATGAATGAACAAAATTATGTAAACATATGAACTTTATCTGCAAGAATGATATGAAACACAAACTATGAAAACAAATAGATACTGAAGACAAAATGAACAACAAATACATGCATCAATGTTAAAAGATCAACTGATACAACATATGGAAACTAATCGATGTGAACACCAAATACAAGCATAAATATTAAAAGACCAACATTAAATGATGCAACATATGAATGTAAACACCAAAACGAACAGAAACATTGAAACATTAACATAAACTGACGCAAGATATGTAAACATATGAACATTGATACGAATATGAACACCAAATCATACATCTAACGTTAAGTATTAATGATAAAACTGAAACATAACTTGAAATCTCCAATGAATTGACAGACATTATGACAACATATAGTCATTGATATAAATATTTACACAAAAACAAAAGACGAAACTTAAAATATCAATATCATATGATACAAAACATTATAGATTAACCACATTCATGAGAACTTGAATATCAAAACGCAACATGTAACATGAGATATGAACAAAAATACATGCATTAATGTTAAAACATGAACATGAAGTGATACAACATATGAGAACACTCTGATGAGAACACCAAATACAAGTAGAAATGTCCAAATATGAACATTAAACGACACAAGATATGTAAACATGCAAAATTTGACATGAATGTTTATACCAAAATACGACACATAACGTTAAGTATGAAGACAAACATAACAATAAATGACAACAAATGCAAACTTGAACACCAAAACACCGATCAAATCAATTTCATGAAGTCAGAACGAATATGTCAAGAAATTGGTCTGTTCTTCATTCAATTTGCAAATTTACGACATTTTTACTTTCAATTTTTAGGGAAGCACCACCTGTATATACTTAAATTGAATATTGTCATATATAGTTAGATTAGTTATTCAAAAAATAATTAATAATCTCGGTGGGGTTAGAATAGGTGTCCTAGAGAATCTATGTGTAAGTTGGTTACCATAGTAACAAGGTGAAATTTCCATGAAAACTTTTACTAAGTAAGTGTCACTTTGCCATTTAATTGACCCTAGATATCAATACTGTTCGTAAAATATTCCTTAAAATCTGATAACCTTGGGAAGATTTGAAGGTCATTAACCCTGCCTTCAAGGTCACTTAAAATGATTTTCAAAAGCTCAATTTTCAGTTGTCTTTGACAATAGCGGCCTTGACCTTGGAATGGTTTCAATGTTATATGTATGGAGGATGTCTATTTCGTGATACAATGAACAGTGATTTTATCTACTTATTTCACAGTTGTACAGTATTCGACAGAATTTTTGCCCTATTACAGTTGTATTCAATTTTACATTTATTCTTTCCCATTGTTATTTTCAGTGACTTATCTAGCTCTATGAGATCTCACTGTTATTTTGAGTGACTAACCTAGCTATATGCGACGATAATCTTATCCACTGATAGTTTTGAGTAACTTATTCTAGCTCTATGAGATCCCACTTATATTTGTGAGTGAATAACCTAGCTCTATGAGACGATAATTTTATCCCACTGATATTTTGAGTGACTTAACTAGCTCTATGAGACGATAATCTTATCCACTGATAGTTTTGAGTAACTAATCTTAGCTCTATGAGACGATAATCTTATCCACTGATAGTTTTGAGTAACTAATCCTAGCTCTAAGAGATCCCACTTATATTTGTGAGTGACTAACCTAGCTCTGTGAGACGATAATCTTATCCCACTGATAGTTTTGAATGACTAACTTAATTCTTTGCGACGATAATCTTATCCCACTGATATTTTTGAGTGACTTACCTAGCTCTATGAGACGATAATCTTATCCCACTGAAAGTTTTGAGTAACTTATCTTAGCTCTATGAGATCCCACTGATATTTGTGAGTGAATAACCTAGCTCTATGAGACGATAATCTTATCCCACTGATATTTTTGAGTGACTTACCTAGCTCTATGAGACGATAATCATATCCCACTGATATTTTTGAGTGACTTACCTAGCTCTGTGAGACGATAATCTTATCCCACTGATATTTTTGAGTGACTTACCTAGCTCTGTGAGACGATAATCGTATCCCACTGATATTTTTGAGTGACTTACCTAGCTCTGTGAGACCATAATCCTACCCCTCTGATATGTTTGAGTAACTAATCCTGGCTCTATGAGATCCCACTGATATTTTGAGTGACTAACCTAGCTCTATGTTTAGGGTATACATATTACGGATGTAAGGGTTTACAGATCGCGGATGAAGTGGGTATACAGATCTAGGATGGGGGTATACAGATCGGATCGCAGATGGAGAGGGGTATGCACATCGCGAATGGAGTGGGGTATACAGATTGAGGATGGGGTATACAGATCGCGAATTAAGATGGGTATACAGATCGGGGATGGAATGGGGTATACAGATCGAGTATGGGGTATACAGCTGGCACATAGAGAGGGGTAAACAGATCGAGTATGGGGTATACAGGTCGCACATAGAGAGGGGTATACAGATCACACATAGACAGGGTTATACAGATCGAGGATGGAGTGTGGTATACAGGTATACAGATCGCGGATTGAGAGGGGTATACAGATCGCACATAGAGAAGGGTATACAGATCGCGGATGGAAGAGAGGGACATACAGATGCACATAGAGAGGGGTATACAGATCGCGGATGGAGTGGGGTATACAGGTCGCACATAGAGAGGGGTATACAGATCGCGGATGGAGTGGCGTATACAAATCGAGTATTGGGTATACAGGTCGCACATAGAGAGGGGTATACAGATCGCACATAGAGAGGGGTATACAGATCGCACATAGAGAGGGGTATACAGATCGCGGATGGAGTGGGGTATACAGATCGAGTATGGGGTATACAGGTCGCACATAGAGAGGGGTATACAGATCGCACATAGAGAGGGGTATACTGGTCGCACATAGAGAGGGGTATACAGATCGCACATAGAGAGGGGTATACAGATCGCGGATAGAGTGGGTTATACAGATCGAGGATGGAGTATACAGATCGCACATAGAGAGGGGTATACAGATCGCACATAGACAGGGGTATACAGATCGCACATAGACAGGGGTATACAGATTGCACATAGACAGGGGTATACAGATAAGATAGATAAGATAAGATAATTTTATTGACCTAGTCAAAGGGCCCATAACTGGCATATACAATCAAAATAAGATACACATTCATTCAACATAAAACATTTGCACCTTTCACACTGATCAAAGTTGATTGGACACAGAACATACAAAGTTTAATATTAAAACGGGCGGAGAGTCAGTCAACCATATAATGAGAGATAGCTAGACTTGACAATATCCAGATGAGGACAAAATGCAACTCTGCTTGTTAGCTATAGTTAAATGACATAATGCGATAAATTACATATTGAAAATTAACATATTAATTAGTCTACTGATTGGCATGTGTCTTTCCTTATTTTATATAAAACTTCTAGAAATTCACAGAATCTAGAAATAAATTGTAGATTTTCATTTGACATAAACCAGATTAAAAGATTAATGTCATTCAATTCTTTTAGATTAGGAAATTCCTTAAACATACTTCATTAAATTCTTTCCTAATATCATTATATAAGGAGCATTTAAATAAAAAGTGCATTTCATCCTCAACCAAGTCAAGTTGACAAAACTGGCAGATTCTGTCAGAGCGGGGTAAAACAACTGACTTCCCATGACTATCTGTTATTCTTTCATAACGCCCTCTTTCTATTCGCAGACAGTGATTGCTCAGTCTGAATTTAGAAAGCATGATACGTTTTTCATGATTTCTTATGTTTAAATAATTTTCGTATTCAAATATTGATTTAAATTTAAAATATGTATCTAATTTGCTGTGTTCATTTTGCGTAGTAGAACATTTAAAAGAATTCCAGTAATGTAAACAATCTTGTTTAGCATGTTTTTTTAATCAGTATTTTAAATTTATTTTGACTCAAGTTCTTACATATATTGAGATTCAGGTTTAATTTTTCAGCATAGAGTTTAATATTAGAGTACCAGGAATTCTCTGGTAGAACATTTCCACTAAGGTATTCACTGTAAGCACTATTCAACAATTTTGAAGATGAATTTTCAAGGCGGTGCCAGTACATAAACATATATGATATCAATATATAACGGAAATCTGCCCAGGTCTGACAGAACACTTTTTTGATACACCTGGAATATATTTACAAAATTTTATATTCAACTTTTCATGGTCCCATTCTTTAAATATCTCATATAATGGCATGGACTTCCTTTTTGATGTTATATGTAAAACACCCCAGTTTTCAAAACCATATAAAACGATTGGTTTTATAGTGTGGTCAAAAATATGTAGCAGGGTCTTTAGAGATGGTGATGCAGACTTGATACTTTTATAAAATTTAAAGCTGGCTTTAAGAGCCTTGTTGTATAGATCTTTCCTAGCCTCATGGAATTTACCACTGTTACTAAATGATATTCCTAGATACTTATATAATTTAACACATTCTATATAAAAAATGATTCTGTAAGTAAACGGCCATTTATTGTTAAAAATGATTACTTTTGTTTTGTTTGTGTTTATTTCTAGGCACCAATCTTTACAGTAGTCAGCTAAAATATTAAGTTTTTCTTGTAGACCTTTTTTTGAATTTGAAAAATAACACTAAATCATCTGCATAAAGTAAACATGGAATTTTTCTATTATCTAATTCTAAAGACTCTGTTTTGTCCTGTAGAACTGTTGGTAGTTCATTTATAAATATATTAAACAGACTTGGACTTAAAACAACCCCTTGACGGACCCCAACTTTGGAACTAAAAAAGCTAGTATTTTTTTTAACTACTTTTACACATAGTTTGTCACTTTGATGCATATTATTCAATATTCTATAGAAAAAACCATCAATATTATATTGTAAAAGCTTCAACATTAATCCTACATGTACCACTGTATTGCGAAAATCCACAAAACAAGTATACAATTTTTTAGATCCAGAGTTTAAATATTTGTCAATAATACATTTCAGTACAAAAACATGATCTGAAGACCTAGATTTCTTATTAAAACCATGAATCTCATGAATTATCTTATTATCTAACAGAAACTTGTCAAGTCTATTATTAAGGATAATATTAAAAAGTTTACCAATACTATTGTTGATGGCAATACCTCTATAATTTACAGGTTTTTTTTGTGATCATCTGATTTAAAAAGAGGCCAAATAAAACTTTACGAACAATGTTTAGGATAGTAACTAGATCTAAAAATTGAATAGTTTTAGGAGACTATGATTCATAAATGATTCTGCTGCTTTCAGCATTTCATAAGAAATATTATCAAGTCCAGAACTTTTTCCAGTTTTTAGTTTACTCATTGCTTTCTGTAGCTCTGACATGGTTATATTAAAATCAAGTTGTGAGAAACTCCCAGGCTTAGATTCTAATAACTGAAGCTTTCTACTTATTTCTTCAACTTTATCTTTCATACACGGAGAAATGGATGCTAAGTCTGAAAAAGTATTTATACCAAGTATCACCATCAATACAGTTTTCTGGTTTACTTTTTTGTTCATGACGTAAAGAGTTAACAAGGGACCAATATTCTTTTGGGTTATCTGCCTGTAGGTTGTCCAGACGGTCTAAAATAAGTTGTTTGAATTCTACAGATCGCGGATGGAGTGGGTTATACAGATCGCACATAGAGAGGGGTATACAGATCGCGGATGGAGTGGGTTATACAAATCGAGGAGTGGGGTACACAGATCGAGGATGGGGTATACAGATCGAGGAGTGGGGTATACAGATCGAGGATGGAGTATGCAGATCGCACATAGAAAGGGGGTATACTGATCGCACATAGATAGGGGTATACAGATCGCACATAGAGAGGGGTATACAGATCGCACATAGAGAGGGGTATACAGATCGAGGATGGAGTATGCAGATCGCACATAGAGAGGGGTATACTGATCGCACATAGAGAGGGGTATACAGATCGCACATAGAGAGGGGTATACTGATCGCACATAGAGAGGGGTATACAGATCGCACATAGAGAGGGGTATACAGATCGAACATAGAGGGGTATACAGATCGCACATAGAGAGGGGTATACAGATCGCACATAGAGAGGGGTATACAGATCGCACATAGAGTGGGGTATACAGATCGCACATAGAGAGGGGTATACAGATCGCACATAGACAAGGGTATACAGATCGCGGATGGAGTGGGGTATACACATCGCGGATGGAGTATACAGATCGCACATAGAGAGGATTGAGAGGGGTATACAGATCGCGGATGGAGTTGGGTATACAGATCGCGGATGGAGTGGGGTATACAGATCGCACATAGAGAGGATTGAGAGGGGTATACAGATCGCGGATGGAGGTGGGTATACAGATCGCGGATGGAGTGGGGTATACAGATCGAGGAGTGGGGTACACAGATCGAGGATGGGGTATACAGATCGAGAAGTGGGGTATACAGATCGAGGATGGAGTATGCAGATCGCACATAGAAAGGGGGTATACTGATCGCACATAGAGATGGGTATACAGATCGCACATAGAGAGGGGTATACAGATCGCACATAGAGAGGGGTATACAGATCGCGGATGGAGTGGGGTATACACATCGCGGATGGAGTATACAGATCGCACATAGAGAGGGGTATACAGATCGCACATAGAGAGGGGTATACTGATCGCACATAGAGAGGGGTATACAGATCGCACATAGAGAGGGGTATACAGATCGCACATAGAGAGGGCTATACAGGTCGCGGATGGAGTGGGGTATACACATCGTGGATGGAGTATACAGATCGCACATAGAGAGGATTGAGAGGGGTATACAGATCGCGGATGGAGTTGGGTATACACATCGTGGATGGAGTATACAGATCGCACATAGAGAGGATTGAGAGGGGTATACAGATCGCGGATGGAGTTGGGTATACACATTGCGGATGGAGTGGGGTATACAGATCGCACATAGAGAGGATTGAGAGGGGTATACAGATCGCGGATTGGGTTGGGTATACAGATCGCGGGTAGAGTGGGGTATACAAATTCAAATTCAAATTCTTTATTAACCTAATCATAGGGCCATTTCGGGCATATCAAAATCATGTATACTTCCAAACAGGTCGAGTATGGTGTATACAGATCATGTTCACAGCTGAGGCTATTTCTGATTGTCATTTTAAGGTTAGTTAGATGCATGTATACATTTTTTTTAAACTTTATTTTAGCAAGCAATGAAACCCTACAAGTACTGAATTTGAGTTGGAATAATATCAGAGCAAAAGGCATAACAAGTATATTTAATGGATTAAAGGTAAGGCAATAGCACTTTCATAATGGTCGATACATGTAGTCACGTGGACTGCGAAGGTGATAATACTATCATGTTAATAGTCGATACGTATAGTCACGTGGACTGTGAAGGTGATAATATTATCATGTTAATAGGCGATACATATAGTCACGTGGTCTGTGTAGGTGATAATATTATCATATTGATAGTCGATTTCTATGTTCACTTGGACTTTAAAGAAAATAATTGATATCTATTACAAACTGTAAAGTGAACATTCAACAACGAATGTTTGAGGATATAAAATGTATATAGTGAATAATCGACATATTTTATCTACCCGTCTTATAGATAATCGATACCTATTATATGTGAGCTAAAAGAGGAATCCAATTATTATCTGACAAACTAACTACCAAGTAAATAATCGACACCTATTATCTAACGATTAGTAATATGCCTGGTGGGTGATGTTAAATGTTAGATGTTCCGCTTCACGCCTAGTATTACTTTACAAGACGGTGGGGCTAACCTAAAACAATCGACACCCCTCACATTATCTAGCGAACTATCCAACAAGCGATCGACATCTATTATCTAAAAAGCAATCCAGTAAATAATTGACAACAATAATTATTGTAAAACATATGTCCCTTGTGGACTCTTGATTTGCCCAATAGAAATTCTATATTCTGTATTATTTGCCAAACTATCCGTTAGATAATGGACAATCGACATCCATTATCTACCGATCTATCCAGTTAAAAATCGACATGTATTTTCTTACGTACTTCCCGATAAACATCAACACCTATTATCTCACGAACTATCCAGTAAACAGTCCACACCTATTATCTAACGAACTATCAAGTAAACAGTCGACACCTATTATCTAACGAACTATCCAGTAAACAGTCAACACTTATTATCTAACGAACTATCCAGTAAACAGTCGACACCTATTATCTTACGAACTATCCAGTAAACAGTCGACACCTATTATCTTAAGAACTATCCAGTAAACAGTCGACACCTGTTGTCTGCCAAACTATCCAGTAAGAGGTCGACACCTATTATCTTACGAACTATCCAGTAAACAGTCGTCACCTATTATCTTAAGAACTATCCAGTAACGTGACAGTCGACACCTATTATCTTACGAATTATCCAGTAACATGGCAGTCGACACCTATTATCTTACGAACTATCCAGTAAACAGTCGATACCTATTATCTTACGAACTATCCAGTAACGTGACAGTCGACACCAATTATCTTACGAACTATCCAGTAAATAGTCGACACCTATTATCTCACGAATTATCCAGTAAACAGTCGACACCTATTATCTAACGAACTATCCAGTAAGCAGTCACGCACATGTATGAAAAGCCGATTGGGTGTACTCGACTTGATAATAAATTGCTCGCTTCATTGGCATTAAAATTGTTTTCTTTTTTTATTTTGATTTTTGTTTTCTTTTCATATACTTGTGTACACGCATAAATCTTTCCCTTTTCTTACATGCCTATTATATATATATATTTATTTATTTATCTATTTAACATTGTGTATATTGTATTTACTTCATGTTCAATATGTGTAAATTGTATATATAGTGGAGAGGGCAATACTAAGTTGAAAAACTTGTGCCCAATCCCATTGTTTAATATTTTTTTAACAATAAAATAAGTTTAAATCAAGTAAGCAGTCGACACCTATTATCTTACGAACTATCCAGTAGCGTGACAGTCGACACCTATTATCTTACGAACTATCCAGTAAATAGTCGACACCTATTACCTTAAGAACTATCTAGTAAACAGTCGACACCTATTATCTTAAGAACTATCCAGTAAACAGTCTACACCTGTTGTCTGCCAAACTGTCCAGTAAAACAGTCAACACCTATTATCTTCCGAACTATCCAGTAAACAGTCGACACTTATTATCTTACGAACTATCCAGTAAATAGTCGACACCTATTATCTTACGAACTATCCAGTAAACAGTCGACACCTATTATCTTACGAACTATCCAGCAAATAGTCGACACCTATTATCTTACGAATTATCCAGTAAACAGTCGACACCTATTATCTTACGAACTATCCAGTAAACAGTCGACACCTATTATCTTAAGAACTATCCAGTAAATAGTCGACACCTGTTGTCTGCCAAACTATCCAGTAAAAAGTCGACATCTATTATCTTACGAACTATCCAGTAAACAGTCGACACCTGTTATCTGCCAAACTATCCAGTAAGCAATCGACACCCATTATCTGACGAAATATCCGGTAAACAATCGACACCTATTATCTAACGAACTACCAAGTAAACAATCGACACAAATTATCTAACGAATTATCCGGTAAACAGTCGACATCTTTTATCTTACGAATTATCAAGTAAACATTCGACACAAATTATCTATCGAACTATCCAGTAAACAATCGACACCTATTATCTGACGAACTACTAAGTAAACAATCGACAACTATTATCTAACGAACTATCCGGTAAACAATCGACACCTTATCTTACGCATTATCAAGTAAACAGTAAACATCTTTTATCTAACGAACTGTCCAGTATATATTTTCGATCTATTATCCGAAGAATTAGCTAGTAAAGGGTCGACACCTGTTATCTAGTATTTCCAGTATCCAGTATATTCTAGTAATTGACGTCTAATATCTGCCGAACTATAAAGTGTAACCAATTCCAACACCTTGTGACGTATCTAAACAGGGTATACTCATTAGCTTTAATAATTCTAGGGTGTCAAACATTTCCTGTTGTGATTCTTGGAGATTTGTAGTTGTGTCTTTTGTATTAATTTTATGCAAAAATATGCAGAATATTTATAACTAGTTGTATCATTCATTAAATTATTTTGCTCCATTTGTAGGAGAACACTTCATTAAAAGAGTTGGATTTGTCTTACAATGGTATAGGAGACGACGGGGCAGAAATTATATCTAAAACATTACCGGACCTAGAAGCCTTGATAAGACTTGATCTCTCTGCCAACAGGATTGGTCAACTAGGAATCGGAAATATTATGACCAGTGTTGGTCACAGTAAATCTTTGGTGGAATTAAAGGTAATGTTTGGCCATATAGCCCTTTACAAATGTTATCTTTTCCTTGATTGGAACTCTCCCATTAAAAGAAGATACAAAGATTCTTCTCTTCCGGTTATCACTCTTACGGTTTGCTAACAATACACAACTTAAACCCTGAAAACATTTTAATTCTTACAAAATTAGTGCAGTGTTAAGTGTAAACAATGTCCTAGTAATCGAAATATGAAAAGTGTTATGAACTGTTGTCAGGATAAACAATAGTTGTCGTGTTGGTTTGATAACCGGAACTGTTTTATTGTATTTAAATGCCGAAACCGAGGAGCGGACCAAATGATTTTCTGAAAAGGTCTATAGACATGTTCATGTACATGTTAATTCTAGATTTCAGCAGTTATACAAGGAATATTGTTGAACTCCTGACATGCAGTTGTGGGACTACTGGCAATTTACCTCCATGTTCTATTTTAGTAACAGCAGCCATATTGTTTGGCTGGCAGATTATAGAAAGCTGTAAAGTGATATTAAGGCAATTCTGACAATCAGACTCAATCATTTGTAATTATTCAGTAGACAATTGTATGATTGCAGGTTCAGCTGTTCGTTGATGTATAAATTCTACAGTGTAGTGTTTTCTATTTCATGTCAGCACTTTTTTTTTTTCGGTTTTCAGTTTACAACTATTTCATTAAGCTTTAGTAGTGAGCCTTTGTCAAAATATAAATTTATAAATATATCACATTTTCAGCAATGTTCGTCTTTATGTATACAGCAAATTCGAGAAGGATAACAATACAAACAACATAAACGGTATTTTGTAGGTTTCCAAGAATCCAATCACTGCTGACGGAGCCTGTTTAGCAATAAAACTAGTCAAAGAGCATCCAGAATGTGGACTGCAGCTATTTGAGATAAAGGTTAGTTTCCAATACAAATGCACAAAGAACATCAAAAGTATGGAATTTAATTGTTTGATATAAAACTTAAGTTACAAAGACAAAAAGTCGAAGAACGTCTATATTGTCGACTACAGCTGTTTGTGATAATACATAGAAAAACAAAATCGATGATAACATTCATGAAAAACTAGAGAACAAATGACCCAAGGAGACTACAGTTAACGGTTTATTGTCTCTTTCTAGACAAATTCAGTCGTAAATAAATTCTAAATCATTCCATTTAACAGCCGAAATCGATCAAACTTTTTCTCAGTTATTGTCACATTAAGAACAATTAAAGTCATTTCATTCTCAATAATTGTCATATTGAGACAAATTCATCAGTATTCATTACCAGTCATTGAATAAGTACTGTTTGATGTCAAATTCAGGCGTATTCATTGTAACTTTTAGGACAAATTCAGGCGTATTTGGTTTCAAT
This sequence comes from Modiolus philippinarum, assembly GCA_002080025.1. Taxonomy (NCBI): domain Eukaryota; kingdom Metazoa; phylum Mollusca; class Bivalvia; order Mytilida; family Modiolidae; genus Modiolus; species Modiolus philippinarum. Next base: position 104,878 of record MJUU01058123.1, read on the forward strand.
TTGCAGACTTAATCCCTGGAGTAAGCGGATGTCCATAACTGTTACTGTCATTTCAAGATGGCTGACAAAGAAACTGGTCAGTTTGAATTTCGCTATTTTCTCCTTGCTTGACGTTCAAGCGAGGTCCGTGGTATTGCGGTTACGTCGTCATATGATCAGAACAAATCTGAAGCGAGCGCCTTTCATAAATATGTAAGTGGAAATTGCACGGTGATTAAAAGTATTTTCTAATGGTTCAGATTGATGAAATGGAATAAAAAAATGAAATAGTTTTCTGTTCTAACACATCCTTATACTACATGGTGTGTCAAGAATGAAAGAATCCGTTTTGGAATGTTAATTGTACTATGACTTATCTCTTTGGGATCTCCGTTGCCAGAAATATTCATAGTTCCATGACTAAAAAAAACAATGCAGTTATGGACATCCTTGAAATCAATTACCGACATCTCGTCTAAAAAATGCAGTTACGGACATCCCGTCTAAATTTTCCAGCGATAATTTCCACTTCATCTTGCATATTTCAATGAAACCCTCGCTTCAAATTTGTCCGTTCATAAATGACGACGTAACTGCAATACTACGGACCTCGCTTGAACGTCCAAAATGGAGAAAATAGCGAGATTTAAACTGACCAGTTCCTTCGTCAGCCATCTTGGGATGACCGTAACTATAGTTACGGACATCCGCTTACCCTTAATGCTAATGTTTACATCTCTACATCCTTATGCATATTTTTGTGAAGTAACCCTTTCTTAACTTCTTACTGAATTTCTTATTAAATTAGTATAGAAAAAAACTGTTCTTTCTTACAAATTAGGTTTTTGGTTTGAATATAACTTTTTAAAACTGAATAGAAATTGCTTGTAAAATAAACAAGTTTATGGAGATTTATAGTAAAAACAAATGTTTAGTGTCCTATGTTTATATGCTAGTTTAATAGACTTACACTGACTAATCTATCAGTCTCCATAATTACACAACTTCTATTTTACATAGGATGTGTCTGTTTCAAGTACATTTTCGTCACTACTTGAAGAAGTTATAGAATTTAAGCCAAGATTCAGATGTAATCATGGTGGATTCAGAAACCAAAATGATTTATTCAAATTTGCAATAAAGCAAAGAGAAGAAAATCTATTAAACGACCCTTTCATGCAATTAATGGACTTTGTTCACCAGAAGAAATTACGATGGGTTGATTTGTTTTACCGGCTAGATACAGACAAAAATCTTTCAATAAGTGAAGATGAATTCCGAAATGGTTTAAAGGTAAGACTGGTCGTGTTGTTAGCAGTAATTGTAGGCACACTTTCACTTTTTAGGTTTATTAAGGTAAGACTGACCGTGTTAGCAGTAATGTAGGCACACTTTCACTTTTTAGGTTTATTAAGGTCGTGGAAGAATTGATTACATGTGAATTTTTGTAACCGATACAATATATATTTCAAGTTTAATCAGTGATTATTTGTAAGCCAAAACTTTATTATTCAGGACAATTTTACCTATTACTGTAACCGCTCTTTCCAAGTTTGAACTTCAGTTGTAACAACATCCCTTCAGGACTGTAAGGTCTAATAAACCCAAACGGATCGACTGAGTTTCAAGATCCTGATCGTCAACTGACCGACATTTTATTAATGATGAGTATCTAGTGTTTATGTGGAGGATGCCACTTACTCTTATCCCCAATTGACAGAGGTATATATTGATTGACTAAATACATCGTATGTCAGTAAGCTGTGTTTTGATTGGTGAATAGCCATGGCATTTTTTGCATATTCTTGACTTTTTTCCGAAATCGATTAAAATAATTATTACCGTAGAAACGTATATGCCTTTTTACCCTTCACTGAAACGCTTGTCGTGATATTTGTCCCAAAGTCATCTGTGCGCTTTGATGATACATGTCAAAAGAATACCGAAGCAAAAATGATAAAAGAGAAATTCCAAAATCATAATTCCAAAACACGGTAAATCATATCCCAACAAAAATTGAGACAGTATGACAAAGACAAAACAAATAAGTAAAAATGTACAAGAACGCCACACAACTAAAGCATTAGTAGTGTGAATGATACATTCGGTGTAACTTAAACTGATATATCATGAATGCCGGGGAATTCGCCAAAAAGTCTAAATTTCCCTCACCTTTGAGGCTCGGGAAATTTTACCACCCTGCGACTTGTATTTTTGGCAAATACCCCCTCCTTCATGTCCTTAGCTTATCCTGGTATATCTATTCAATAAACCGAGGCAACACGTATTATATGTTAAACTGTAGATTAATATCAAAAAGAACATATACATTTACTCTAGCTTTAATGTAAGTACAATATAATCCCATATTATTTTTTTATGCAATTTATTCGGATGATTCATTGTGTTTTTCAGATGGCTGTTTTTGTTTTTGTTTTTTTTTTTTTTTTACAATTTATTGGATGACTTATTGTGTTTTTCAGGCAGCTGGTATTCCTGTAACAGATTTTCAAATAGACCAACTGTTAGAACGGCTGGATTCTAATTCAGATGGAGAGATTGATTTCAAGTATATATATTCTTAATATAATCAGGCATTTTGTATTATAAAATACTTACGTGACACAGATCATTTAAAAAAATCAATGTTAATTAAATGACTAATGAAATAACCTTACCTGGGGAATAACACGGGCACTGGGCTCGGAGCTCCAACGTTATTTTAAACGTGAGGATCCGGGCTGAAGTCAGAGAGCTCCGGACTCCACTCACTCAAGCTTTGGGCTGCACGTAACGGGGTCCGGTCTCAGAGAGCCATGGAGCCTGTGTTATACATGTAGTCTGTTTAATTTGTTTGAGTTGTCTTTCCTTTGTTTAATTTCAGTGAGTTGCTGGATGGACAAAAGAAATATGTAAAAAGATTAGAAAAAATATTTGGTTCCGTGCCAATAGATCCAGGACCTGATCGACTGAAACAGACAACCAGACCTGCTAGTAGTAAATCTCGCCCTTCATCACATACATCCAACAAATCCCGACCAGTGTCCTCTAACAGGCCCCATTCACGGTAAATATTGTCATTTTCAATTTATTATTTAACGTGTATGGCCAGAATTTTGGAGTTACCAATTAAACCAAGCTTCAACTTAATTTTTCTATATATCACCAATATATGTAGCAGACAGCAGATAAATATAAGTAACCAATAAAACTGACAGACGACAGACCACCTTGTCTAAGCTTAACTCAATTACAAAACACAACTGACAGAAGGGAAATCGTGTGAACTACAGTGATCTAGCGAGGAAGTATAGAATCTAGATCATTCCATGTCATAAAGTTCTACTGTCGAAAGACTTCAATAATCAAATTTTCGAGCTTCAGCGAGCTCTTTTATGTGAAGATCGAATTTTTATGTTTAACTTTTGATACTGTAGAACTATGATTGCAACCAATGATTTTATTTCTGTAGTTATGACTTATATAATTTTTTATTTTGCTTTTGGGTTTAAACGCCATCTTGGGCCTCTTCAAGAAACACTGTGACCCAATGGAAATGAAATCTAGGAATGCGTGCATGGAAATATATACAACAACAAAGCGTTCTCTGCGAATTTAAGATCAATAAACTATATATGTTAGGTAAATGCTTGCTATGTTGACTTAAGCAAAAACATTCATTTAAGAATTTTTTGCTATTCCGAGATAAGTTCTTAACCTTGCAATATTCAATAAAATAGCGAGATCCCTCATTCTGTCTTGTCGGAGGTCACTTTGTTCCCCGATTAACCAGCAGTGACTATAGTAGCATTAGAATTAGAGAAAACATGTACACTGCAAATAAAAAGATCAAATAAAGAGCAGTCTAATCTAAATGAAACTTCACCAACAATCCTAGGATTTAATTGCCTTTATTTTTAGACGATCAGAATGCCCCCTTGCAGAACTAAATGCCTATTGTTTTCTTGCAGAACTGACTATGTCCATCCTGGAGATTAGAGTTTACATTTGTCCATTCAGGAAATTAGAGTTTACATTTTACTGACTACATCCATCCAGCAAATTAAAGTTAACATAATACTGACTACATGCATCCTGGATATTAGAATTTACATTATACTGACTACGTCAATCCAGGAAATTATAGTTTACATTTTACCGACTACTGCATCCTGGAGATTAAGAGTATACATTATACTGACTACTGCATCCTGGAAATTAGAGTTTACATTTAACTGACTACGTCCATCCAGGAAATTAGAGTTTACATTTACTGACTACGTCCATCCAGGAAATTAGAGTTTACATCATACCGACTACTGCATCCTGGAAATTAGAGTTAACATTACACTGACTACATGCTTCCCGGAAATTAGAGTGTACATTACACTGACTACGTCCTTTCTGGAAATTAGTGTTTACATTATACTGACTACGTCCATCCAGCAAATTAGAGTAAACATTATACTGACTGCATGCATCCTGGATATTAGAGTTTACATTTTACTGACTACGTCCATCCAGGAAATTAAAGTTTAAATTATACTGACTACTGCATCCTGGAAATTAGTGTTTACATTATACTGACTACATGCTTCCTGGCAATTAGAGTTTATATTATACTCACTACATTCATCCTGGAAATTAGCGTTAACATTATACTGACTACGTCCATCCAGCAAATTAGAGTAAAAATTATACTGACTGCATGCATCCTATATATTAGAGTTTACATAATACTGACTACGTCCATCCAGGAAATTCGAGTTTACATTATACTGACTACTGCATCCTGGAAATTAGTGTTTACATTATACTGACTACATGCTTTCTGGCAATTAGAGTTTATATTATACTGACTACATTCATCCTGGAAATTAGCGTTAACATTATACTGACTACGTCCATCCAGCAAATTAGAGTAAAAATTATACTGACTGCATGCATCCTATATATTAGAGTTTACATAATACTGACTACGTCCATCCAGGAAATTAGAGTTTACATTATACTGACTACTGCATCCTGGAAATTAGTGTTTACATTATACTGACTTCGTCAATCGTGGAATTATAGTTTACATTATACTAGCAGAGATCTCTGATACTAACATTTTAATAGCTGGTTATTGGTAGTAGTTTTTTGCCTGTTCATTTTCATTAAATCGTCATTATTACTGATATTGTTTCAATTTATTCCTTGACTTGGGATTTGAAGTAGACACATCACAAGACGTTTAGAATACCTGAACATAGGGGTATCTGTACCATAGGTAAAAACCTTAAACATAGGGGTGTTTGACCATAGGTGAAAACCTAAAACATAGGGGGTATTTGTACCATAGGTAAAAACCTTAAACATAGGGATGTTTGACCATAGGTGAAAACCTTAGGGGTATTTGACCATAGGAGAAAACCTTAGGGGTGTTTGGCCATAGGTGAAAACCTAAAACATAGGGGTATTTGTACCATAGGTGAAAACCTTAAACATAGGGGCATTTGGACCATAGCTGAAAACCTAAAATATAGGGGTATTTGTACCATAGGTAAAAACCTTAAACATAGGGGTGTTTGACCATAGGTGAAAACCTTAGGGGTGTTTGACCATAGGTGAAAACCTTAAGGGTGTTTGACCATAGGTGAAAACCTTAAACATAGGGGTATTTGTACTATTGGTGAAAACCTTAAACATACGGGTAATTGTACCATAGGTGAAAACCTAAAACATAGGGGTATTTGTACCATAGGTAAAAACCTAACATAGGGGTATTTGTTCAATAGGTAAAAACCTTAAACATAGGGGTGTTTGACCATAGGCGAAAACCTAAAACATAGGGGTATTTGTACCATAGGTAAAATCTTACGGGTGTTTGACCATAGGTGAAAACCTAAAACATAGGGGTATTTGTTCCAAAGGTAAAAACCTTAAACATAGGGGTGTTTGACCATAGGTGGAAACCTTAGGGGTGTTTGACCATAGGTGAAAACCTTAGGGATGTTTGACCATAGGTGAAAACCTAAAACATAGGGGTATTTGTACCATAGGTGAAAACCTTAAACATACGGGTATTTGTACCATAGGTGAAAACCTAAAACATAGGGGTATTTGTACCATAGCTAAAAACCTTAAACATAGGGGTGTTTGACCATAGGTGAAAACCTAAAACAAAGGGGTACTTGTACCATAGGTGAAAACCTAAAGCATAGAGGTATTTGTACCATAGGTGAAAATCTAAAACATAGGGGTGCTTGTACCATAGGTGGAAACCTTAAACATAGGGATATTTGTACCATACATGTAAGTGAAAACCTAAAACAAAGGGGTATTTGCACCATAGGTGAAAACCTAAAACAAAGGGGTATTTGTACCATAGATGAAAACCTTAAACATAGGGATATTTGTACCATACATGTAGGTGAAAACCTAAAACAAAGGGGAATTTGTACCATTGGTGAAAACCTTAAACATAGGAGTGTTTGTACCATAGGTGAAAACCTAAAACATAGGGGT
>MJUU01058123.1:111885-122562 GCA_002080025.1 Modiolus philippinarum
CCATAGGTGAAAACCTAAAACATAGGGGTATTTGTACCATAGGTAAAAACCTTAAACATAGGGGTGTTTGACCATAGGTGAAAACCTTAGGGGTGTTTAACCATAGTTGAAAACCTTAAAGGTGTTTGACCATAGGTGAAAACCTTAAACATAGGATATTTGTACTATTGGTGAAAACCTTAAACATACGGATAATTGTACCATAGGTGAAAACCTAAAACATAGGGGTATTTGTACCATAGGTAAAAACCTTAAACATAGGGGTATTTGTTCCATAGGTAAAAACCTTAAACATAGGGGTGTTTGACCATAGGTGAAAACCTAAAACTAAGGGGTGTTTGACCATAGGTGAAAACCTAAAACATAGGGGTATTTGTACCATAGGTAAAAACCTTAAACATACGGGTATTTGTACCATGGGGAAAACTAAAACATAGGGGTATTTGTACCATAGGTAAAAACCTTAAACATAAAGGGTATTTGTACCATAGCCAAAAACCTTAAACATAGGGGTGTTTGACCAAAGGTGAACACCTTAAACATATGGGTATTTGTACCATAGGTGAAAACCTAAAACAAAGGGGTATTTGTACCATATGTGAAAACCTAAGGCATATGGGTATTTGTACCATAGGTATAAACCTAAAACATAGGGGTGTTTGTACCATTGGTGAAAACCTAAAACATAGGGGGTGCTTGTACCATAGGTGGAAACCTTAAACATAGGGATATTTGTACCATAAATGTAAGTGAAAACCTAAAACAAAGGGGTATTTGTACCATAGGTGAAAACCTAAAACAAAGGGGTATTTGTACATAGGGGTATTTGTACCATAGGTGAAAACTTTAAACAAAGGGGTATTTGGACCATAGGTGAAAACCTAAAACATAGGGGTATTTGTACCATAGGTAAAAACCTTAAACATAGGGGTGTTTGACCATAGGTGAAAACCTTAGGGGTGTTTGACCATAGGTGAAAACCTTAAGGTTGTTTGACCATAGGTGAAAACCTAAAACATAGGGGTATTTGTACTATTGGTGAAAACCTTAAACATACGGGTAATTGTACCATAGGTGAAAACCTAAAACATATGGGTATTTGTACTATTGGTAAAAACCTTAAACATAGGGGTATTTGTTCCATAGGTAAAAACCTTAAACATAGGGGTGTTTGACCATAGGTGAAAACCTAAAACATAGGGGTATTTGTACCATAGGTAAAATCTGAGGGGTGTTTGACCATAGGTGAAAACCTAAAACATAGGGGTATTTGTACCATAGGTGAAAACCTTAAACATACGGGTATTTGACCATAGGTGAAAACCTAAAACATACGGGTATTTGTACCATCGGTGAAAACCTAAAACATAGGGGTATTTGTACCATAGGTAAAAACCTTAAACATAAAGGGTATTTGTACCATAGCTAAAAACCTTAAACATAGGGGTGTTTGACCATAGGTGAAAGCCTTAAACATATGGGTATTTGTACCATAGGTGAAAACTTAAAACAAAGGGGTATTTGTACCATAGGTGAAAGCCTAAAGCATATGGGTATTTGTACCATAGGTGAAAACCTAAAACATAGGGGTGTTTGTACCATTGGTGAAAACCTAAAACATAGGGGGTGCTTGTACCATAGATGGAAACCTTAAACATAGGGATATTTGTACCATAAATGTAAGTGAAAACCTAAAACAAAGGGTTATTTGTACCATAGGTGAAAACCTAAAACATAGGGGTATTTGTACCATAGGTAAAATCTGAGGGGTGTTTGACCATAGGTGAAAACCTAAAACATAGGGGTAATTGTTCCAAAGGTAAAAACCTTAAACATAGGGGTGTTTGACCATAGGTGAAAACCTTAGGGGTGTTTGACCATAGGTGAAAACCTTAGGGGTGTTTGACCATAGGTGAAAACCTTAGGGGTGTTTGACAATAGGTGAAAACCTAAAACATAGGGGTATTTGTACCATGTGTGAAAACCTTAAACATACGGGTATTTGTACCATAGGTTAAAACCTAAAACATAGGGGTATTTGTACCATAGGTAAAAACCTCAAACATAAAGGGTATTTTTACCATAGCTAAAAACCTTAAACATAGGGGTGTTTGACCATAGGTGAAAGCCTTAAACACATGGGTATTTGTACCATAGGTGAAAACTTAAAACAAAGGGGTATTTGTACCATAGGTGAAAGCCTAAAGCATATGGGTATTTGTACCATAGGTGAAAACCTAAAACATAGGGGTGTTTGTACCATTGGTGAAAACCTAAAACATAGGGGGTGCTTGTACCATAGGTGGAAACCTTAAACATAGGGATATTTGTACCATAAATGTAAGTGAAAACCTAAAACAAAGGGTTATTTGTACCATAGGTAAAACCTAAAACAAAGGGGTATTTGTACCATAAGTGAAAACCTAAAACATAGGGGTGTTTGTACCATAGGTGAAAACCTAAAACATAGGGATATTTGTACCATACATGTAGGTGAAAACCTAAAACAAAGGGGTATTTGTACCATATATGTAGGTGAAAACCTTAAGCATAGGGGTGTTTGTACCATAGGTGAAAACCTTAAACATAGGGGCGTTTGTACCATTGGTGAAAAACTAAAACGTAGGGGTATTTGTACCATAGGTGAAAACCTAAAACATACGGGTATTTGTACCATATATGTAGGTGAAAACCTTAAACATACGGGTATTTGTATTATAGGTGAAAACCTAAAACATAGGGGTATTTGTATCATATGTGAATACCTTAAACATAGGGGTATTTGTACCATAGGTAAAAACCTTAAACATAGGGGTATTTGTACCATAGGTAAAACCTTAAACATAGGGGTATTTGTACCTTAGGTGAAAACCTTAAACCATAGGGGTATTTGTATAATACATGTAGGTGAAAACCTTAAACATACGGGTATTTGTACCATAGGTGAAAACCTAAAACATAGGGGTATTTGTACCGAAGGTGAAAACCTAAAACATAGGGGTGTTTGACCATAGGTGAAAACCTTAAACATAGGGGTATTTGTACAATACATGTAGGTGAAAACCTTAAACATACGGGTATTTGTACCATAGGTGAAAACCTAAAATATAGGGGTGTTTGACCATAGGTGAAAATCTTAAACATAGGGGTATTTTTACCAAAGATGAAAATCTTCAACATACGGGTATTTGTATCATAGGTGAAAATCTTAAACATAGGGGTATTTGTACCATAGGTGAAAATCTTAAACATAGGGGTATTTGTACCATAGGTGAAAATCTTAAACATAGGGGTATTTTTACCAACATAAGGTGAAAACCTTAAATTACAAAATACCGAAGTTACTGTGAATTTAGTTTCTGCATATGCGAATTTCGACAACTTATGTCTCTTCAGTGCAGATAAAATCAAAAACATTTGAAAACCCATACACCGAAATATAGGTAAACCTGATAGAGAAAAAATTACTAATGAGATCTAAACAGAAAAGCTATAATCATTTAAGGACAGAGCTATGCAAGAGGGAGATACTTCTTAATTTTGAACAAAATTTTCTTAAAAATTTAGATATTGAAAGTTTTCTAATGAAATCGGTTTTCGGGACAGCAACGAAGGTTGTTTCTATTGTTGAACAAAGCTGAAAAATAAATATGTGGCCGTATGAAGTCGTTAGAAGACCCGGAGAAATATGATACATGATACACACAAAAGTACAGATATTACTTTAAGTGACCAAGGGGAGTAATCCTTATCCTACGCTACATCAGGGCCTCCATACAGGGCCCAAGTCTACGCTGTAGGGAGCAAGACATTTTTCTGTTGGTGTGTTTTGGGGCATTTTCAGCTGGTTTTATTATGATTTTGGTGAAATAAAGCAGTTGTTAACTGTTTTGGACCATTTGGTGTTTTCTGTTCTGATATTTTTTTACTTTGTGTTAACTGTTTAAGGGAAATGAAAATCACTTAGAAAAATATGAAAAGCGCTGTTTGCTGTTAATCATAAAAATGTACTGTTAATAGACTGTTAATGAAACTCCTCTGACCGCTACGCTGTTGACTGAAATTCCAAATATAACAAACCACAAATACATGTTATATTGTTATCTTAATATATTTAACAAAATATTAACGACATATACAAAATCAATTAAATCTATTGACAAATTATAAATATTGTTTTAATTGTACTATAAATGTGTAAAATTGGGTGGTGATACTGGCTGTGACTGATTAGACCACGTGACAGAAGAGGTAGATGCATAATATGGATTGTTCAGTGCAGATATCGGCAAAGCTTGGAAAGCACTTTGTTCCTCTGGGTATGCCGTATGAGGTAGTAAATGATGCCGAAATGAATCGGAATGTCTGAGTGTTTGTAATAATAGAGGTTGTTCAGCGATGAATGGAAATGGGTAAAAACGTCCATATGGCAGCGCAACTGAGCTTTGATTTTCACACGAGCTTTGGCGAGTTTGTTGTAACGACTTAGGTGATGTATTTGAGCAAATAAGAGCATCGTCAGTGCGAGATTCAAGTCCTGTCTTAAATGACAACAAATCTGATAAAACAGGTAAATCACACGGATTATGTCCAACTCCAGTGTGACCCGGAAGCGGAAATAACTGTTGATTGTGATGTAAGTTTGAATTTCCGTGTATTCCATAATGTTCTAGAAATGTAGACACTGAGGTTGGATATTTCGGCACCTGTGCATCTTTTGGAGATTCAAAAGCTGATGATCTGGTAGAATGATTAAATTTGTTTGCGGACACTACTCCTTGTGAGTTGTTGAGTTTGCCTGTAGACACGAGTGAGTTTGGTATAACTTGGTTTGGAGGTGATATCATGTCGTATGAACTATGTAACAAAGCACTTGAAATATTTTTCTTCAGTTGTTTTTGTTTCATTGTCTTTGACTTCTTTTTCTTCTTTCCTTTTGGAGGTTCATTTTCAAAGCGTTTCAATTCACTAATGACGCCTTTCATAACAGCTACAGGTACCATAGTGTTGTCTTCTTGGGCTGTGACGTCATCACCGGATGTACTGTCGTTGTCGATGGGAGTTTTACTAACGTCGATGCTCTCTTCTGTTTTATCTTTTATTTTGTCGTTCTCTTCGTCGTCTGATTTCTTATCTTTTCCAATTACATCTTTCCGACGTCGATTTTGAAACCAAATCTATAATTCAAATATAATAGATCAATATCCTAGAGAATATACTTCTTGTTGTTTTTTAAAAAATCCTATTGTACGTTTACACACAAATTCAAAAGTCATTTATGTTTCAATGCATAAGTGTGAATTTTCAGAATGATATTCTATCTATTCAAAAATATTGTTCGTGGAAACATTTTCTATCTTATAAAATTAGTGAGAACAATATTTATGTAAAGTCATCGACGAACGCAATCTCACGCAGAGAAGAAACTGCAGAGCTTTCCAAAGAAAGCACAGCAATCTCACACAGAGAACTAACTACACAGCTTTCAACAGAGACCACATTTTAACGAAAAGAGCAAGCTCACACAGAGAACTTACTACACAGCTTTCAACAGAGACCACAATTTAACGAAAAGAGCAAGCTCACACAGAGAACTAACTATGCAACTTTCAACAGAGAGCACATTTTAACGAAAAGAGCAAGCTCACACCGAGAACTAACTACGCAGCTTTCAACAGAGACCACATTTTAACGAAAAGAGTAATCTCACGCAGAGAACTAAGTACACAGCTTTCAACAACCAGCATGGTCTCGCGCATAGAGGTCATCGCACATACTTCAACAAGCATAATCTCACGATGTCTAAACTTGAATGCACAAAAAGATGTGGAAAAAAAATCTCACTTGAACATACTAAGATTTATATGGCTTACCTTAACCTGTTCTCGTGTAATCCCAACACGTTTTGCTATCAACTGTTTTTGGGAACTATTTGGGTATCGAACTTTTGCGTAGATTCCATTCAGAAGTTCTAACTGGTATCTTGTATAACTTAATCTCTCTCTTGGTGGTGGGGGTGTAAATGGGCGGTATTCTGAAAAGTTAATTATAAGGCAAGTCAAAATTTTTAGTTATTAACCATGATAAAAAAGAGGATCTAAATACTCATTCTTACATGTAAATCTGAAATATTTTTGTTGTTGAGGGCGGAACCTTTTTTTTTATTTCGTTATTATTGCTTGCATATTTTTTTCCTTTTTTCATTGCGACGTATTCTTGTTATTTATTAAAATAGTATAGTGTTTGTCTCGTGAAATTTTGAATTTCCCTCTTTTTTTTTTTCATTTTGGTATATGTACTTTTATTAGCTGTTACTTGTGACTCATTCTAAAAAAATGTTGACATCAGGACAGGAAACTGACTAAAAAATCTTGTTTGGCATTAGAACATTGGAAACAGAATTGAAACCGAAAAATAGTCGTTCATAAAATATAATTTACATTGTGCAATTAAGTCCTAGATTTAACAAAAAAAAAGTAGTTGTTACTTATATCAAATATTCTGGACTTGACTGCCACAAAGTAGTCGCCACAGAATAGTTCGTCACAGAGTAGTCGCCACATAAAGCGTCGATAATGGTCCTTATGTCAATAAAACTGGAGATTTGTTGTATTAAAGCAAAAATAATCAGATGGTATTTTTGTAACTGGGCAACGTTTGCTCGACAACACAAATAGATTAACAAACAACATTAAAGATTAAAGAATTGTCCATCTTAAGTAGTCTCCGTTCGGGTTAAATATGAGTAGTATTTCCGCTTTTGACATTTTCTATTTATTCTTTTTTTATTATTTTATTTTCAAAATGTTTGACTTGTACGACATATTTATCATTTTTATTGTTGTATAGTTTGTTATGAATTCTATAGTTATGTTATGGATTCCGAAAAGCATATATCTAATAAATATTTAAAAGATGTTCGTAATTTTCTGTTTAAAATTTTCATTTATATTTGAACAAAAAATAATGTCACACGAAAGTTTCTTTTTTCCATTTCATTCAATTGATTGTTTTGTTGGTTTTATTTACTTGTTTCTTGGTTCATTTTTCTATTTTTACGTTTCCGCTGATCATCATCCCGAATTTTGTAGACATGGGCGTTGGTATTTGTTTCGGGTTTATTTTGTGTATTTTGTTCCCACTGACCATCATCCCCAATTTTGTAGACACGGGTGTTGGTATTTGTTTCGGGTTTATTTTGTGTATTTTGTTCCCACTGACCATCATCCCCAATTTTGTAGACATGGGCGTTGGTATTTGTTTGGGGTTTATTTTGTGTATTTTGTTCCCACTGACCATCATCCCGAATTTTGTAGACACGGGTGTTGGTATTTGTTTCGGGTTTATTTTGTGTATTTTATGTTCCCACTGACCATCATCCCGAATTCTGTAGACACGGGTGTTGGTATTTGTTTCGGGTTTATTTTGTGTATTTTATGTTCCCACTGACCATCATCCCGAAATTTGAAGACACGTGCGTTGGTATTTGTTTCGGGTTTATTTTGTGTATTCTATGTTCCCACTTGCCCCCTTCCCGAATTTTGAAGACATGGACGGTAGTATTTGTTTTGGGTTTATTTTGTGTATTTCACCTTCGGGCATCATCCCGAATTTTTTAGGATCCCACTTACCATCATCCTCGTCTTCCCCGTCTGATTTTGATCCCACAGACATGGGTGGTGGTGAACATGTTTTCTGGCCCCATTCCATGAAGGGATTCTGTTTTTCTAGTCTAGATGTTGTAGGTATGGAGGGATAATACAGGGGGTGTTGATCATTGCCGTGCTGGAGAAATCCTATAAAATCAAATAATAAAGTTATGATATGGAAGTCTAAAACACATCTCTGGTTCAAAGAAAAATATATATCTTGGCCAAGGAAAAATATATGTTTCGGCTAAGTTATAACACATTTCTGAACCATGGAAAAGTTATCTCTGGGCCAATATGATACCTATTTCTGGCCCGAGATAAACCACATTTCTGGGCCAAGATTATACATATTTCATGATCAAAATAAAAAAAAATATCTCTAGACTAAGTTAAAAACAGATCAGTGACAAAGAAAAAGTTATATCATGAATAAATATAAGCAACGCCATCGCAAATACGCTAACAATGAGGAATTGTAATGAGACAATATCCCATTAAATATAAAGAAAGAAATGATAATGTACTTTAATTGTTGTTCTTCATCCAGACATCACATTGAAGTCTTCGACATAAGAAATAAATTAAAGAAATGAATAATTAAAATTTCTGGAGTTACACATAATAACCTGTAAACTGTGACGGTATTTTTCTACACCTACAGTCAATAACATATACATCCATAAATTATAACATAATATACATCCAACTAAAAGTGATGTTGGTAAAAAGAACGTGTGTATCGCCTTCTTTAATCATCATTTTTATTTACATTCGTTTATTGTCGTGGTTTATTTGTCCTAGTGGAGACAGGAAAGTTACAATCTCCCGTTTCTTGGTAAAATAATTCATATTTAGAACTTCGAATTAGAAACACTTCAATTTTTTAATAAAATTTAATTTGGATTTTTAATTTTAAATAATGTATATATTTATATTTAAAATAATAAAGTATGTGTATTTTGCAATAATATAAAAACATGTAAGAAAATTAAACCAACATACTTTATTATTATTTGATAAATAAAATATTCTTAATAAACAAAATTGAACATTTTAATAGACATAAAAAGAACTTGTTTATATATTTTTGTAATTCATGGTAAAAAAAAATAATTCCAAAATATATTTAATTTTCTTATTTGATTTGTATAAATTTACATTTATTTATTAATCATTTATTTATTAAATTTGTATAAATAATTTTTGACAAGAGAACGAAAATATATAAATGGTACAAAAATGTAGACAAAATAAGACTATAATTAACCACTAACCTGCAGGATGGACCATTCTTCTAAAGTTATCTACCTCCAACATTATTGGAAGTGTTTGTATATCAAGAGAACATGGACCGGTACTGATCACTTTCTTCTACCTTGGACGGTTGTTTATTACAAGTTCCACAGATCAGTTCCTCTCCAACAAGGAAAATAAGGAGATAATTTTGACCACTGTTTTCCTCCTTCACACCTGTCTTACTCCTGTGTTACATAAACCAATAATTACCATATACAATGTATCACATAGAGGTCTCCACAAATAATTTATGGCACGTGGACTTCAAGGTGTTGAAAGAAAAATTGTTTTCAAAAATCGAATGGTTTATTGGCCCCGGACTGTAGGATTGGTTTTTATCAGGGTCTGATAGTACACTGTTTGTTGATTGGACATACAAAGTTAGTTTGACCAAGCTATGATTGAAGATATGTATATATATACCTGACATATAGATTTACTAATACTTTAACGGGTTGTTTTTTCTTGTAATTATAAATATAACCAATTGAATCTTTTGTTATAATTAATCCCCTTCACAATACATCAATAGCCATTTAGACCAGTTAACTCATTAACAGAATAAAGTTTTCATATCCCTATTGTATTTTAATCCCACCTTTTTATAAAAATTTTTGCCTGAAGGACATCTTTATATCTTGATATTTCCGTATCATATTTATATTTCCATAATGATGTGAAAACATAATTTTTAACACGTAGAACAAACACGAAAATTGATCCCTTGGCTAAATTGAAATTTACATCTTGTAATTACATTATTAGCGTGTGAAAATATGTGTTTATTTGTCTAGTAATTAAGTGTATTAATTAAGAAGTTTTTACATTTACTGAGTTTTTGGACAAATATTACACGTATTTTAGTTTGTAGCCTTAAAGCTTATTAAAGATGTAGCTGAAATTTGACTTGAGTAAATCAGAGACATCTAAAACAATTCAACGTCTCGGAGTAAATTATTCATAGTTTATGGATAGATATGAAAAAAATTAAAATTTGTCTCTCCGGGAACAGAAACTGAAAATAATAAAATCATTCTCTTTAGAGTGAAATATCATAATCCGAAAACAATATTAAGCAAGTATTTACATATTTTTTTGTTATTTAATTGTATTTTACATGTCACTAGTTTACCTTCAATACATTATTGCATACATTATATAACCCATAAATTATTGATGTGAAACTTTTATAATTGACACTGTATTCTATGTATATTATAAACACAATAAGTAGTCATAAACAGGTATGATTATAAAGAATCATTATCAATATTAATCTCTTAATATATATAATTTACTTCTTACAAATCCCTGTAATCCATATTGTCACATTTAATATCCCTAACTTATGATAAGATTTATCTATAATTCTATACCACACTTTTAAAGCAGTTTTTGTTGACTTTTAATTAAGGCAGATCATTGAATTATTTTTATGTACATATTCTTTATTTATTTCAACCCTCATGATCCAAATTATTTATTTCAAATTTCTTGTGTAATAATGTAAAATTAGTGCAATTAACTATTTAATATCTATATTACAATACAAATAATGTAAAGTTTGCATTTGCCTCAATAAATAGATAAAACTTTATTTTGATTCGGCATATTATATAAATTTACAACATAAGCTCTAATGAGCTTTTTACCGAATACATAAAACAAATAACTAACATTAAAACAACAAAGCATGCACATATAAAACAAAATTAACATCACATAAGAC
>MJUU01058123.1:128646-142728 GCA_002080025.1 Modiolus philippinarum
TATGAACACCAAGTTAAGAGGTTCTGATGTATCTTAATTAATGTTGCTGTAATATGAACACCATTTTCAGGGGTTCTGATAAATCTCAGTTAATGTTGTTGTAATATGAACACCATGTTCAGAGGTTCTAATAAATCCAGTTGATGTTGCTGTGATATGACACCATGTTTAGAGTTTCTGATATATCCAAATTAATGTTGCTGCGATATGAACACCATCGCCCTTTTTGTGAAGAAATATGTCTAATCATATTCCTATTATCAGGATATTGCTCTTTTTTGTGAAGATACATGTCTGATTATATTCCTATTATCACGATGTTGGTTGCCTTTATTTTTGTGAACATACATGTCTGATTATATTTCTATTATCAGGATTGGGTGCCTTTATAATCGTAAACATACATATCTGATTATATTCCTATTATCAGGATATTGGTTGCCTTTATTTTTGTGAAGATACATGTCTGATAATATTCGTATTATCACGATGTTGGTTGCCTTTATTTTTGTGAAGATACATGTCTGATTATATTCCTATTATCAATATATTGCTTGCCTTTATTTTTGTGAAGATACATGTCTGATTATATTCCTATTATCAGGATATTGGTTGCCTTTATAAATTTGAAGATAGATGTCTGATTATATTCATATTATATGGATATTGGTTGCCTTTTTTATTGTGAAGATACATGTCTGATAATATTCCTATTATCACGATATTGGTTGCCTTTATTTTTGTGAACATACATGTCTAACTATATTCCTATTATCAGGATATTGGTTGCCTTTATTTTTGTGAAGATACATGCCTGATTATATTCCTATTATCAGGATATTGGTTGTCCTTTTTGTGAAGATACATGTCTGATTATATTCCTATTATCAGGATATTGGTTGCCTTTATTTTTGTGAACATACATGTCTAATTATATTCCTATTATCAGGATATTGGTTGCCTTTATTTTTGTGAAGATACATGTCTGATTATATTCCTATTTTCAGGATATTTGTTGCCTTAATTTTTGTGAAGATACATGTCTGATTATATTCCTATTATCAGGATATTGGTTGCCTTTATTTTTGTGAAGATACATGTCTGATTATATTCCTATTTTCAGGATATTTGTTGCCTTTATTTTTGTGAAGATACATGTCTGATTATATTCCTATTATCAGGATATTGCTTGCCTTTATTTTTGTGAAGATACATGTCTGATTATATTCCTATTATCACGATATTGGTTGCCTTTATTTTTGTGAACATACATGTCTGATTATATTCCTATTATCAGGATATTGGTTGTCTTTTTTCTGCAGCTACATGTCTGATTATATTCCTATTATCAGGATATTGGTTGTCTTTTTGGTGAAGCTACATGTCTGATTATATTCCTATCAGGATATTTTTTGTTTGCCTTTATTTGTGTGAAGATGCATTTCTAAGAAGAATTTGAAGGTTGCGATAAAAAGTACATGTAGTATACATATTTAACAAACCGTGCATAAACAGTATAATAAGAGAGGAGAAGAATGCTGTACTACCATAGAAAGGGCCCTAAATTGCATAATATGACACGCATTAAAACGAAAACTGAAAATTATATACAACATGTGAATAAATAATTTTAGGGTTTATATAGTGTAGCTTTGAATCTCCACTTTAAATAAATGACCAAAACCTTGGAGAGGGTATAACCCCCCCCCCTTTTGGACTCGGTACTTTGACCTTATTTTGGGCGTAATTTGGACTTGACCACTTGAGTCCATGGACAGGCATTTTCGACTTGTACTTCAAATTTCAGACTTAAAAAAAAAAAAAACAACAAACAAAAATGGACTCTGGACTTGATCTCTAATTTAAGTTGCTCTCTGGACTCAAAGGGGGTTATACCCTCCTTGGTCACAAAGATAATCCCTTTCCTATGAGTACACACCGGA
Source organism: Modiolus philippinarum (assembly GCA_002080025.1). Lineage (NCBI taxonomy): Eukaryota > Metazoa > Mollusca > Bivalvia > Mytilida > Modiolidae > Modiolus > Modiolus philippinarum. Next base: position 130,590 of record MJUU01058123.1, read on the forward strand.
AAGTGAATGTTATCAATTTCTTTCATCTTATATGTTTCTTAATCTGAATATTTGCACCAACTTAATATTATCACTAGATCACTAGGGAAACAACCAACAGTAATATTATCACTAGATCATTAGGGAAACAACCAACAGTAATATTATCAGATCATGAGGGAAACTACCAACAGTAATATTATCACTAGATCATTAGTAAACCACCAACAGTAATATTATCACTAGATCATGAGGGAAACCACCAACAGTAATATTATCACTAGATCATGAGGGAAACCACCAACAGTAATATTATCACTAGATCATTAGGGAAACCACCAACAGTAATATTATCATTAGATCATGAGGGAAACCACCAACAGTAATATAATCACTAGATCATTAGGGAAACCACCAACAGTAATATTATCACTAGATCATTAGTAAACCATCAACAGTAATATTATCACTAGATCATAAGTAAACCACTAACAGTAATATGATCACTAGATCATTAGTAAACCACCAACAGTAATATGATCCCTAGATCATTAGTAAACCACCAACAGTAATATGTTCACAAGATCATACGTAAACAACCAACAGTAATATTATCACTAGATCATGAGGGAAACCACCAACAGTAATATTATCACTAGATCATAAGTAAACCACCAACAGTAATATGATCACTAGATCATAAGTAAACCACCAGCAGTAATATGATCACTAGATCATTAGTAAACCACCAACAGTAATATTATCACTAGATCATTAGTAAACCACCAACAGTTATATGATCACTAGATCATTAGGGAAACCACCGATAGTAATATTATCACTAGATCATTAGGGAAACCACAACTTCCTGTAAAAACAAATTTCCTTAAAGGTTCGCATTCAATTAACTGCAAGTGTAAATTTCAGAGGCCAAATGATTTAAATAACACATGGGAGAATATATGCAAAGCTTTGTCATTTTATATTCTACTGTGCGACAGGACATTTTTTGTGGGCGTGTCACTCTGTTGAATTGCCGTATACAGTTGCCAATATTTATATTTATCAGGTCGTATGTCAAAGTATAATCGCGTTGGTGGGGAAATATATAGATAACTGAATGTACTAATACCAATATCTGACCAGTGAAATCACAAGTCTTTGTCGATCTATTTGAAAGTGATATTTTGAATTATTAACAGAAAATATCAACATCGTTAAGGTCTTAACTTAATCTTCTCAGCTTATTTAAAATTTGATAAGACAGTATTTGACAAAATGACATTGCTTGACAAATTATATTCTTCTTTTCTGAAAAATGAATTTGTATGAAATTTGCACGCAATAGTAAGATTAAACTGTGAGAACGAGTCAAATTTAATAATATATTATATAAAAAAAAATAAACAATAAAAGTAATAATTAATTTGATTAAAATAAATGTAAATAAACAATTGAATAATAAATAAATGCATGAAGTGATTATGAATAAGAAATAGAATAAAATAAAATATCAAAAGTAAATGAGGGGGGAGGGTATTAACTGTATGTGTTATTGGGTAAAATTGATTCTCTGTTAGCTGTTATTGCAAAATATAATGTTGTGTTAGCTGTTATTGGGTAGTTATGTGTTAGCTGTTATGATGAATATTCAGTTCACTGTTAGCTGTTATTGAACAGTTTAGTTTGGTGTTATTACAAAGATATACCCCAAAAATTTCGCGCCTCGCTCCGCTCGGCGATTTTTCCTTTCACATCTAAGTTGGAATTCCCCCTTTTCAACCCCCGTTCGTGCCTTTTTCCAAACAATTTTTTTTAAAGAAAGTTCAAAATCTATTTTTCCATTTTGTATGGAATGGAAAACTAGACAAAATAATGAGGAATGTATTGATAAATAACTATGAAGAATGAGGTCTAAAGATGCCTCATTTAGAATCTTTTTGTTATGGCTTAAAGATGATATGGATAAATAAATTAATAGATCCATTGATCTCTTCTCCATGGAAAATTTTAATATCAGACAAATATAACAAATATGGTGGGGACAAAATTTGGATGATGTCCAAAGAAGGTTTAATATCAATATCAGGATCTTTTAACATCTGTTGGCGTGATGTTATCAAAAATTGGTCATTACTGACTCCCAAGTCTCCAGATTTGGAACAACATATATTAGACCAATCAATATGGTATAATAACAGCATTAAAATTGACAATAAAACTGTATTCTTTGAAAAGTGGTGTACAGTGGGTATATTTTTTCTTAACGATTTAATGGACAACAACAATCAGTTGGTGACGAGAGAAAAATGAAATGAAATCTTTAATTTCCAAAGCAGACTTTTAGACTTTTATGGGCTATTACATGCAATACCTAAAAATTGGAAAAATAATATGTTATTGTCTTCGAAGAAAAATAAGATAGAATCAGAATACTATATTTTTGTTAAAAATAACATTAAATGCAGTCGTTTTCTCTACAAAAATTTTTTTAAATTGCACTCTGAATCTCCAACAAAACAACAAGCAAAATGGGAAGAACTACTTGACATAGAGAAAGATGATTGGTTTTGCTTATATGAGCAACCTTTTAAATCTTCTTTAAGTAACAAATTTATAATTTTTCAATATAAAATCTTGCATAGAGTTCTCTATACTAACTCTTTGTTATATAAATGTAAACTGAAAGAAATACATCTTTGTGGCTTCTGTAATGAAGTTAAAGAAACAATTAGTCATATGTTTTGGGAATGTCATTTGATAAAAAGCTTTTGGCTGGCTGTCAATGACTTTTTCCAAAGCAAGTGTGAGTTTCAATTGCCTCTGTCAGCCAAGAACGTCCTGATAGGTTCGCCTGATATTGACAAATTAGAGATCAATCTCTTTATTTTATTAAAATATTACATATATAAGTGTAGACTTAATGCTATGATTCCAGTTGTAAATGGTGCTATTATTATGGTTAAAGAAATTTACGAGATAGAGAAATTGTCAAATAAATATTATAACCCCCCTGCAGTTGGGGATAGGAAATTGAAGAAGTGGGATTATATTAAACAAATATTGTGATGATGAAGAGAAATGTTAACATATTAGCATTATTGAATAAATGCTTGGGTGCATTCCGAGGAGGTGGTAGACAGTGAACATTATGGAATGCAACAAGCAAATAACTGTCAATTTAATAGTTTTATATTTGCATAGTTCTTGTTCATAACTGTACTAGTATCTCTTCTATCATCACAAACCAATATTTTCTTTGATTTTTCCTAATTATAATACAGTATACTTTTATCAAAACGATTTGAAAAATAAATATTCATATATACATACATCAGAAATATACTATGTCCTTTTTGAGCATGCACCACAGTTTCATCGAATATACTATAAATTAAGGTTATTTAATTATATAAATATAATTATTTAAATAACATATTTTCAATGAAATCTCAAATAGCATAATCTGTTTGTACATGAATCTAAGACAACATTGAGATTTTCCTTTTTGTTTTATGGTCACGGTTGCTATTTTTTTTTCCTTGCTCAGCTCAAAGTGGACATGCTAAAATTTTTTTGATTTAATGTGTTTACAATAACAATTTTACTTTTATGAACTAACTACATATGTACTTCCTTGATATTTTGTCATGGTAATCTGAGAGTGAAAAACTTAAGAAATAAAGAATTACAAAAAACTGACAAATTAAGTTATGTACCCTCAGTATACAACTTCCATCAAGATCCCTTCCCATAATGATTTCATGTATATACCGGAATACACAACCCGTGTCCATGCAATACTGATTTTAGAAAAATGCATAGTTATAAGCATTCTGCCGAAATTTCATTAAATCCTCTGTATTTTGTCACGTTTATTCATGGTCAAACACGTGTGACTAATTCAAAGGAGTTCAGTTTCCAGCCAAATGTTTAATCACTTATATCCCCCCCAAAAAGTTCATCAACCTATCAATTTTTTCACTCAAATAAATTCTTTTTAAATTTTCTAACAAAAAATCTAATTTTTCTGAAATACTATTTATTTTGAAATTGAGGATGATCGAGGACGGTGCCCCCTTAAAATAAACACATATAAAAGTAAAACCGCTATATCGCCAATTCATGTCACATTTCACATCATATTACTGGATACGTTAAAATCCGTCTGGTAAGACAACTTATTTATTCAAAATAAAAAAGATAAGTAATACATCTGAACGGTTGTTCATGTATCATTAACTTATCAGGCATGTTTTCATGAATCACATAATACCGTATGGATGTTGTAAATTCAAAATTTCAAAATGTATCGTTTTCAAAGAGGCTCTCATAAACCTTCCGTATCGCTTACATGGACCATTCCATTTAGATAATTCCGTCCTATAATGTTTTATCGCCCGCCATCTGCCACATTAAGTGAGGTAGGAATATTACAAAGACAACTTTTTAAGAACAACCGACTACCTATGGACTATCGTGAACAAGTGTTGTTCTCCATTGTCATTTTTGGACGAGGTACGGAAATAATAAGTGTACACACAGAAATGTCTCGCCTGTATATGCATATCTTTAACAAAAATAGTAGTTAAGGCCACGTACGTGACAAGTATCAGACTGGCATGTGCCCACCTAGATGTCACAATAGACCAAATATGATGGCAATAAAGTGTTCTAGTTACAGAGAAATGATCAAAGTCAACGAACCATGAAATTGATGTCAAGGCTACATGGCAGGTGTCAGAATGGCATGCATCTACCAAGATGTAGCAATAGACCAAATATAATGACTCTAGGTATCATATCTACAGAGAAACAGGTACTAAAGAAAAGAAATGTTCAAAAAAGTCAATGAACCATGAAATTGAGGTCAAGGTTACATGAATGTCAGACTGGCATGCACCCACCTAGATGTAGTAATATTTCAAATATGATGGATCTAGGTGTTCTGGTTACAGGGAAATAAGTATTCAAGTAGTAGAAAAGTGACCAAAGTCAATGAAATTGAGGTCAAGGCTACATGACAGGTATCAGACTGGCATGCAGCAATAGCCAAAATATAGTATGTCTATACATTACAATGCATCAGAAATTGACTTGAATATAAAAGTATGTCGCAAAATTTCCGAAGTCGCTGAATCGTGCAAATGAGGACAATGTCAACTGACAAGTAGCAAACTGGCATGTACCTACTAAAATACATCAATGCCGACTTGATATAATAGATCTATATATCACAAGTCCAGAGAAATCAACTTGAATGTGAAACTATGTCGCAATTTTCATGAAGTCGACTGACGCCAAGTGATAGCAACCCTTGATACAGCCAGCTGAACTGAAAAGGCGATAACGTCCCTCTCGGAAGCATAATACCTTCATCGGTAAACAAAAATTTCTCATATAGTCGTTATAAGTCGCTACTGAAATGAAATGATAATTATACACATTTTTCTCAATACATTGGCTTAACCAATATCAAATCCTGATTGAATCGCATCCCCATCAAAAAATAGCCTCTACATTCCATAACTTAAATATTGTAACCTATCATTTCTATTTAATCGAAATATACCCATTGAATTTGCCTCATGAAGTCGTTTAACGAGTTATATTCATTATGAAAATGCACGGATTGTAACATAAAGACTTATTTTCCTAGATCGACTCGCTCACAATGTAACGGGTGCTGTTAACAGAGCAGGACATGCTTACCCTTCTGGAGCACCTGATGTCACTCTCAGTTTCATTGGAGCTCACTGTTTTGAATGTTGTGATTTCTATTTCTGTGCTTTGTGTGTGTCTAACGTCATTGTTTTGTGTCTGGCGCCATTGTTTTCTGTGTTCTCGTTTTGGCCATGGTTTTGGACTTCGATTTTTGTGGATTTCCCTCCTTTGTTCCTTCGGTATTCTACTGCCGTTGTTTCTTTCTGTATGTTACTGTGTCTAAAGAACACTCCATTTTATTGGTGATACTGTCACTATAGAACACTCAATTCTGTTTGAAACACTGTGACTACCAAAACCTAAATACTAATTGTGACTCTGACAACCGAACACTCTATTCTGTTTGTGACAGTGACTACCGAACAATCCATTATGTTTGTGACACTGTAACTACTAAACACTTAACTCTGTTTGTGACACTGTGACTACCAAACACAACATTCTGTTTAACGAACACTCCATTATGTTTGTGACACTGTGACTATGGAACATTCTAGTCTGTTTGTGACACTGTGACTACCAAACACTTAATTCTGTTTGTATCACTGTGACTATCAAAACCTAAATACTAATTGTGTCACTGACAACCGAACACTTCATTTTGTTTGTGACACTGTGATCACCGAACATTCAATTCTGTTTGTAACAATGTGACTACCGAACATAACATTCTGTTTGTGACACTGTGACTATCGAACATAACATTCTGTTTGCGACAGTGTGACTGCGGAAAATTTCTTTATATTTGTGACACTGTGACAATTGAACACTCCATTCTGTTTGCGAGAGATTGACTTACGAACATTCCATTCTGTTTGCGACAGTGTGACTACGGAACATTACATTTTGTTTGTGACACTGTGACTATCGAACATTCCATTCTGTTTGCGACAGTGTGACTAACGAACATTCCATTCTGTTTGCGACAGTGTGACTACGGAACAGTACATTCTGTTTGTGACACTGTGACTATCAAACATTCCATTCTGTTTGCGACAGTGTGACTAACGAACATTCCATTCTGTTTGCGACAGTATGACTACGGAACATTACATTCTGTTTGTGACACTGTGACTATCGAACATTTCATTCTGTTTGCAACAGTGTGACTAACGAACATTCCATTCTGTTTGCGACGGTGTGACTAACGAACATTCCATTCTGTTTGCGACAGTTTGACTAACGAGCATTCTATTCTGTTTGCGACAGTGTGACTAACGAACATTCCATTCTGTTTGCGACAGTATGACTACGGAACATTACATTCTGTTTGTGACACTGTGACAACCGAACACTCCATTCTGAGTAGTATAGGGACACAGGCAAATTATCATTTGTGGAGGTGCTGAGGAGGTGCGTTGCCTAGAAACACGAAGTGTTGGCGATCTATCCGTAATACCATTTACCCTATTGATCGGTGAAGGCGTGAGGCGGAGCGTTGCCATAGGAACACGAAGTGTTGCCGATCTTTCCGTAATACCATTTACCCTATTGATCGGGTGTGTTCTATCAGGTCCGCGTTCTTATAGGGGAGATATCTCTTGTATTTAAAATACCCACTCTGCATTTATAGGGGCTTGTGACCCTTAACGTGATAGTTGTAATTATCATCCTGATAGACAGTTCAATCTTCTGCGTCACAAACAATCGCAAATCACTGTGGCTATCGAACACTCCATTATGTTTGTTACACTGTGACTACCGAACACTCTATTCAGTTTGTGACACCGCGACCACAGAACACTAGAAATTTTGTTTGTGACACTGTGACAGCCAAACACTTTATTCTGTGTGTGACAATATGACTACGGAACATTACATTCTGTTTGTGACAGTGTGACTACTGAACATTCCACTCTGTTGCTACCGAATATTCCACTCTGTGACACTGTGACTACCGAACACTCCATTCTGTTTGTGACACCGTGACTACCGAACATGCCACTCTGTTGCTGACACTATGACCACCAAACCCCCATTCTATTTTTGATTAAGTCTGGACGCTAGACAAAGCTTTCTATTTTTTTCGAGGAACACTTCATTCTGAAAGATAATCTAACAGAGGAACGCTTCAGTCATAAAAGTTATTCTTACAGAGGAACACTTCAGGAAATGTCAATTTTAGATGATACTAAACAACCCCGTTTTGGTGATTTGTATCATCTGATACTACAAACACATCGGTCTTATCCCTTCATCTTGAAATTGATAACAAAGGTAGACTTCAAACTAAGCTGTATCACAAACGCAAAGACTTCACTTTTCCGATAGTCAACCTCCCTTTCATTGTAGCAACATCCCAACAGCCCGGCATATAGAGTTTACATCTCCCAGCACATTCGCTACTCAAGGGCCTGTGGTCTAATCATTGACTTCCTTTACTGAGCCGGCTGCTCACAAATAGTCCTGACCATGTTACCTATAACTTGAATTCATCATTCCAGAAGTTTTACGGTCGACACCACGATCTTGTGAACCACCTTGGGATATCTGTTTCCATGATGACAACGGATCTTTCCCTTTAAAAGCAAAATTGTTGTTTCCTCTACCAAAGTTGACTTTGTCTATCGGATTTGACATGCTCCACACGTCGGATGTCTTATAAGAAGCAGGAGATGCTTTATACTCTACCGGATCACCTGATCTAACCCATGGTTTTTATTGGGTTTGTGTTGATCGCTTTGCATGTGTTCGTGTGTCTCAGTCAGTGTCGTACTTCTGTTATGTCTTTGTCTCTTTGCTTTCCCAATGTTGCCATTGTCCTTGGATTATTCGTTTTAGACTGACGGTTCGGTTCTCACTTATTTAACTTTTTTTTTACCATTTTTACAATACACACTACCACTCACTTTGTGCATGACACCTCTTTTGTGAACATTTTGTTCGAAGACAACACATTGCAAAACAAAATGAAAAGTCCTTCTTTGATTGACGTGTTGAGGTCTTTTTTACAGATGACCATGAAAGTTAAACTAGTATAATTGAAATTAAAAAGTTAATCTGAGGATTATCTTAATGAATTTCAGTATTAATCGTAATTTGGTAGACTTACTTTACACTATAGATATAAACTTATTTGAAATACACAATTTAATTTATCTTTGCTGGGTGTATTTATAAACAGAAAGAAAAATAATCACGTTTTCCATTTCCTTGATTTCATCCTCTTTAAACACATTTATATATAAAATTAGTAATTAATAACGATCTTGTATACTTTATCAATACAAATCTATCAATAGACGATCAAATTGGCGTAAAATTGATGTTGGATTAAAAACTCGTTAAAGGATTAAACAAATCCATCTTCACGCAATCGTTTGGGAGTTAATCCTATAACGAGTGGTAACGTGTTAATTCTATAATGTTCCTGGAGCCAGTATATATAAAGACTTAACCAAAAGTATTTCGTCATTCACTGTTCAGATCCAGTACTATCCTAATATTAAACCAAGGTCTACTTCATAACAAAATGGACTGTATCATCCTTTACATGGTATAATGAAACATTCTGTTTGCTATAATATTCCGAAAATTTAAGTTAAATCAGAGGTCATATAAGACATTTTTATCAAGAATTCATACAAGTTATAGATACTGTATCTTCTTTAAATGACACATTTAAAACATATGATTCTTAGTATTAAAAGAATACTTGGAAAAAATAGAGATAGCAAGATTCTCCCAAGAGCCTGTATTGCTCACCTGAACCTTTTGATAGGCCAACAGTTCCTCCCTATGGTCATGTCCTCTCTGGCAAGTACAAACAGAAATAGCTTAATTAGACCACACAATGACTGCTATTATAAAATTTAGTTGAAACTGATCAGGTTGATTCAGAGGAAATTTTTGAATGCCTTTCATACAGAGTTAGTCTTATATTAAACTATGTCCTTTGCTGGTAGCCACCTTGGACGAGGAATGAACAAGATAGTCACAAACTTCAAACCTAAGATAAAAAATGACACTAATCGTCACATGACCTACTAGATATATCTCTTGACTGTGTTCTTTAGCTCTAAGTGATTTCTCGCTGATACTATGGGTATAGTAGTGTTAGGCTCAGGATCAAGACATGACCAACGATCAGCTCTTGTTATCGTCCTGTCTTCTTGATGTATTCTCCTATTATTTCAGCTGTAGTTCTTGCTGTTGGTAAGCATGGATATCATGTCTATTTTTCCATGCAGACTTTTAAGTTCTGTGAACATTTCCTCTCTTGCTTCTCTGTATTTTTTAATGTTCAGGTGTTTCTCCTGCCCCGCATTCGCAATATGGCGTGAGGGAATTATCAATGTTGTGCTGATATTTATTTAGCCATTAGTTTAGACATGATCTTTCCTATCTGTATGTACTTGGAATATCCAGGTGGCAGGCATTACCAACATCTGGTATAAGCTCATGTAGTTCCCTTCCTTTTTCTGAGATGGATCGACTTTTTCACAGCCCACTTCACATCTGATTTTGTAATGACATTATATTGGCTGTTTAGTGATTCTGCCTCTTTCGTAGGGGTCTTGGCTAGTTGGTCAGCTATCTCGTTCCCGGCTATATTAGCATGGCCTGGGTTCCAAGATCAAGTGGTATTTATTCCAAACCTGCGAAAAGTTCCAATGTGTTCTTTGATGTCCGTTATTGTATCCATATAATTTGTTGATTTCCAACTTAAGGATATAATCCCGACAGCAGTTTGATTATCTGAAAGGATCTGAATTTCAGACAGACAGTCCTTGAGTGATATCATACAGTGTTTCAGGACCATGAGGATTGCTACCAATTCAGCTAACAAAATGGATCCTTTCTTTGCCACTGGTCTTGTCAGGCTGATACCCTCTTGGGCCATAGGATATATTATGGCACCTGCACCACATGGGCCTGGATTACCCTGACAGGGGCCATCTGTAAATGCCACTGCTGTTGTTGTTGTGATTGGTCTGGATTACCCTGACAGGAGCCATCTGTAAATGCCACTGCTGTTGTTGTTGTAATTGGTCTGGATTACCCTGACAGGAGCCATCTGTAAATGCCACTGCTGTTGTTGTTGTGATTGGTCTGGATTACCCTGACAGGAGCCATCTGTAAATGTCACTGCTGTTGTTGTTGTGATTGGTCTGGATTACCCTGACAGGAGCCATCTGTAAATGCCACTGCTGTTGTTGTTGTGATTGGTCTGGATTACCCTGACAGGAGCCATCTGTAAATGCCACTGCTGTTGTTGTTGTGATTTCCCCTGTAGATATATTATGGCACCTGCACCACATGGGCCTGGATTACCCTGACAGGAGCCATCTGTAAATACCACTGCTGTTGTTGTTGTGATTTCTCCTATTAGTTCCTTTACTTTCTGTTTGCTCAGTTCTGTTTGTTCGGCTGTTCTATTTTTCTATTTTTCGAACTTCCTAGTCTACTCCAGTAGCTAGTAGATTGCAGACACTGGCTATCCTGACCTTCTTTATAGGTGAATTCTGGCTCAATAAGTTTATATCCACCTCTGTTGTTTTAACCATATCCATTGCCTGATTTAACGCTTTACCAACGTGAGTTTAATGTCGTTCATAGCCACCTTCACTGCTGTTATAACTATCAAATTGTTGTCTGATAGGTTCTGTGAGTTTTTTTGAGTGAATTTAGGCTATCTCTCTCACTGACATTTCTTCCATTCTTATGTCTGTAGGCATGATGTTAGCCTCTACTTCCATTGCCTCCCTTCCTGCTGTTTCTGGCAATCATAGGCATACTGACAAGCCCTTTCGTTGAATAGCATCTATTTTTTTGGATTTTCCGCAGATATGATTTGCCAGGCTGGACAAGCATACTCTATTATTGATCGTACCATACTAATGTAGATTTTCAACAGTTTTGTCCTCGATATCTCTGCAAGTCCCTTAATTTCTCAGATTTCATGTATGGCTCCATTTGCTCTCTTTTCTACATGGTTGACATGTTCACTGAAATTTAATTTTTCATCAAGAGTAAGTCCAAGTAGTTTTGGTGTACTGTTGTATTTGAATGCATAGTTTTTTCACCACCAATCTTTTCAGCTCACCTGACCCAAAGGGTCAGTGTGAGCTATTGCCATCACTTGGCGTCCGTCGTCTGTCGTCCGTCCGTTAAACTTTTCACATTTTCATCTCCTCCTCTGAAACTATCGAAGCAAATTCAACCAAACTTTACAGGAATGATGTATGGAAGGTCCTTTACAAAGATTGCTCATTTCGTTTTGATCCGACAAAAAAAACATGGCCGCCAGCGTAGAACTTAGGTTTAACATTGGACCCTATGGGAAAAATTACATTTTCATCTTCTGCTCTGAAACCACTGAAGCAAATTCAACCAAACTTTACAGGAATGATGTACTAAAGTCATTAACACAGATAGCTCATTTCGTTCCAATCCGACAAAAAACATGGCCGCCAGCATGGAAAATGGTTTAACA